>PVJS01034299.1:5000-14745 GCA_004027185.1 Glis glis | reverse complement strand
TGGTACTGGGGATGGAACCCAGGGGCAATCTACCTCTGAGATACACCCCCAGCCCTATTTTATTCTTTATTTTGAAACAGGGTCTCACTAAGTTGCAGAGGGCCTCACTAAGTAGCTGAGGCTGGCCGCGAACCCGATCCTCCCGGTCTCAGCCTCCCAAGCACTGGGATTACGAGTGTGTGCCACCACGCCCTGCTGGAAGATAGGATTTTAATTCAGATCTGTGTCTACAACGTCTTAGGCAGAAAGCAAGAATCAAGTTGACTGTATTCTTGAGACAGGGGACGCTATGGGTTGGGCCCAAGTGAGGAGGTCTCCGACTTGGACCCATAGTTTACTTAAGCTCCAGTCTTCAAGAGCTAAAGATTCACCCCACGAGACACAGAAATCAGGGCATGTGTTTAATAGAAGGAGAGGGAGGGCCAGGCCCCAGTGCTCATCCTGGGTCTTGGCCGCTGCCCCGCTGGTAGTGCACAGCTCTGGGGCTGTGAGTGTCCTGCTCTCGCTAGCCGCTGTTGCTGCTCTCCTCGCCCTGGCTGCTCAGCATCACAACTGTGCCAGCATAGCTACTCAGCAGCCTCTCTTCCTGCTCTCACAGCTGCTCTGCTGGCGGAAGGCTAGGTTATATGGCCTGCCAACTCTTCTGATTGGCCCTTAGATCTGAGCTCTGATTGGTCTTTAGATCCAGATCCTGATTGGTTCTTAGATCTGGGCCCTGATTGGTCCAGTTTCAATCCTTTAGATCTGGACCCTGATTGGTTCATTTTCAATCCTCCCTGATCCATCTTAAGCTAGAAGTCAGGGAGTCCTACTGGCCCCAGCCTTAACACTGGCTCTCCACCCTTTATCATTTTGATTGTTAGAACAGGGATGAACAAGGGAAATGTTGCTTCCCTACTTCTGAGTGAGCAGCAGACAATCTACCAAGCCAAGCTCTGCTCCTCCCACAATACCTAAACTGAAGGCTTGGGCCGGGGTTGTAGCTCAGTGGTGGGACACTTGTCTAGCATACACAATACTATGGGTTCAGTCCCCAGCACTGCACAAACAAAAACAAAAACAAAACCCCAAACAACAAACAAAACGACAAAAACAAAAAACACTGCAAGCTGTATGTGTATGCGGTATCATAAACGCCAGCACTCAGGTTTCTGGACCAGGCTAAATGGCCCCTGCAGTGACTGGCACTGAAGGGAGCCCTTCTCTAAGGGTGAGTTTGGCAGGGAGAAGGATTTGCTGAGAAGGGAACCGACCCATATGCTTCTTAGAATCTCACTATCTTCCAGATTCGGTTTATTTTGTGCTTTGATTCTCTTGAAACCTTCCTTTATTTCTAGTCTGACCTCTTTCTTGTTAGCTTTCTTTTTCTTTTTGGTGCTGGGGATGGAACCCAAGCCTCATTATGGTAAGCATGTGCTCTACCACTGAGCCACACCCCGACCCCTCTTTTTTTTTTTTTGTGGTGGTACTGGGGATTGAACCCAGGGGCATTCTACCTCCAAGCTACATCCTCAGCCCTATTTCATTTTTGAAACAGGGTCTCACTAAGTAGCTGAGAGCTTCACTAAGTTGCTGAGGCTGTCCTTGAACCTGAAATCCTCCTGTTTCCGCCTCCTAAGTACTGGGATTATAGTCATGTACCACTGTACCCTGGCTCTCTTGATAGATTCATTTCCTTCCTTCCTTCCTTCCTTCCTTCCTTCCTTCCTTCGTACTGGGGCTTGAACCTATAGGCATTTTACCTTTGAGCTACACCCCCAGCCCTTCTAATTTTTTGTTTGGAAACAGGGTCTCACTAGGTTGCTCAGTCTCATTATGTTGCTGAGGCTGTCCTTGAACCTGAGATCCTCCTGTCTCAGCCTCCCAAGTACTGGGATTACGGGTGTGCGCCACCACGCCCGGCTTCCTGTTAGATTTCTAACGCTGTCTCTAGCACGGCTGTCTGGTGATCAGTTGCTCCATCCCACCGCCCAAGCTGGAGGTCTTTGTCCAGGTGGCCTTGCTTCTCTCCTCTGCCTTCACTTGCTGGTGACTTTGTCCTCACCCAGGTCTTGGAACTTTATTCTCAAATGTTCCTTTGCCTTCTGGATATTTCCATTTGGATATTTCAAACATTCCTCAAAGTCAGCACGTCTAAAAATGAGCTCATGACTTTCCTTTGCCTCCATCCAAGTACCATGAAAGACACCCTCCTTGAAGATCCCATCTGTTGTCCTGTCTGAGCCAGACACTTGGGAGTTGCTGGCGCTTCCCTCTCCTACACCACCTGCTAGCTATCAAGTTCTGGGACTTTCCCTGTCTGTCTGTCTGTCTCTCTCTGTGGTGCTGGTGATGGACCCAGGCTTCTACCTCTGAGCTACAACCCCAGCCACCGCCTCCCCGCTTCTTCTCTGTTTGTGTTTTGGTGCTGTGGATTGAACTCAGGGTCTTAAACATGAAAAGCAACATTGTCTATCACCGAGCTACACCCTCAACACAACCTTCTCTCTTTCTTTTTGGTTATTGGGCATTGAACCCAGGGGCATTCTATTTCTGAGCTACACCCTCAGTCCTTTTGATTTTCTATTTTGAAACAGGGTCTTGCTAAGTTACTGAGGCTGGCCTGGAACCTGGGATCCTCCTGTCTCATTCTCCCAAGTAGCAGGATTACAGGTGTGTGACCCCCCTCCTTCTAAGGGTTAAGTGCCATTCAGTGGCCTCTGTTGCTCTTTGATTCAAGACCTTGCACGACTCAATTTCCACCAAAAACGAGGCTCAGGAGGCCCTGCAAGGCTACTGGTGCCTCCGGTGGCAGCTCCAGTTCCGTCCCTGCCTTCCGCAGGCTCTTCCTGGGCTCTCCCTTTCCATCTCTCATCTCCCAACTCTTGCTCTTCCTCTCACCTTGGCCCCTTCAGCTTTCCACATCTCTTTCTCAGGGACATCTTCTTCCTCCCTGGCCAGGCTGCCTGCCCCCTCATGCGCTCTCACAGCACCTATTGTGTGCAACCGAACTCTATTTGTGTGAGCCTTTGTCCAGTTCCCCATCTAGACCATAAAGTCCATGTGGGCAGGGACTGGGTCTTCCTTTGCCGATCCTTGTATCCTGATTACCTTCTTTGGTGCCTGGCACATAGTAGGCATTGATTAAATATTTGTTGATGAATAAATGAGTAAACACTGGGTAACAGAAAGAATTCATACTTGGTTCTAAGCACCAGTCTAATAGCCAATTACTGTGCTTAGCACCATCATTGCCATCTAGTGGTGATGTCTGGCATTGCACCACTGGGCCCATTCTCAGTGTCTGCAAGACGCTTGCAGAGAAAGGAATCAACGTGAATAATAGGTATCTTTTGAGCGCTTGCCTTGTTTCACGTATTGTAGCAGGAACTTCACAGCACTGCCTACTTGATATATGAAAAAAGGGAGTAAAGGCAGCAGGATAGAGTCTTTTAAAATAAATTAAAAAAAACAGGCATGCATGCTTGTAATCCCAGTATTTGGGAGGCTGAGACAGGAGGATCACAGGTTTGAGGCCAGCCTTAGCAAGTAGTGAGACTCTCATCAGCCTAGTGAGACCCTGTTTCAAAATAAAAATAAAATAGGGCTGGGGGTGTATCTCAGAGGTAAAATGCCCCTGGGTTCAATCCCCAGTACAACACACACACAAAATAAATTAATTAAAAAAATTTTACTATGCTACATTATTTCTGCCATTGATTACATGAATGTACCCATAAGAAAACTGGAATTGACGTAGTAATTACAGAGGATCAGGACGAAATCTCCTCCATGGCAGTAAACATATTTTGTACCTAGGGAGGGTAATATGTAGCTCCTCGATTTTCAATAGAATATCCATATTCACTACACGGAGACAAGTGAGAGCCCTCGTCCTGAAGGCCCTGAGTTGCTGGGTGGCAGTATCGTGGGTGGTCTCTCTTGGTGTAAGTTTCCTAGGCTCTTTGGCTTTGAGGTCTGGAAAGATCTGGCCTTCAAGTCCCTGCAAAGTTCCAAATCTATGAATTAAAACTTTCAACAGTCTGAATAAAGTATTTCTGAGATATATGTACACTAGCTACCTCTAATCTGTTTTATTATTACTATTTTTTGGTGGTACTGAGGATTGAACCCAGGGATGTTCTACCTCTGAGCTACACCCCCAGCCCTATTTTATTATTTATTATTTATTTTTTATTCTTTTGTGGTACTGGGGATTGAACCCAGGGCCATTCTACCTCTGAGCTACACCCCCAGACCTATTTTATTATTTATTATTTATTTTTATTTTTTATTCTTTTGTGGTACTGGGGATTGAACACAGAGGCATTCTACCTCCAAGTTACACCCCCAGCTCTAATTTTTATTCTTTTTTTTTTTTTTTTTTGCGGTACCGGGGATTGAACCCAGGGGCGTTCTACCCCCGCGCTACACCCCCGGCCCTATTTTTTTTACTTTATTTTGAAACCGGGTCTCACGAAGTTGCGGAGGGCCTCACTAAGTAGAGAGAGAGAGAGAGAGAGAGAGAGAGACAGGGAGAGAGAGAGAGAGAGAGGGAGAGAGAGAGAGAGCTGAGGCTGGCTGTGAACCCGGATCCTCCGGTCTCTGCCTCCCAAAGTACTGGGATTACAAGCGTGCGCCACCACGCCCGGCCCTAATTTTTATTCTTTATTTTGAAACAGGGTCTCACTAAGTTATGGAGGGCCTCACTAAGTAGCAGAGGCTGGCCGTGAACCCGGATCATCCGGTCTCAGCCTCCCAAGTACTGGGATTACAAGTGTGCACCACCATGCCTGGCTTATTTTTTATTTTGAAACAAGGTCTCCCTAAGTTGCTGAGGCTGGCCTGGAACTTGCAATCCTCCTGTCTCAGCCTCCCAAGTACTGGAATTACAGGTGTGTGCCACTATGCCCAGCTTCTTGAATCTTTTTTTTTTTTTTTTTTTACACAGAGTAAATTAACAGGAACCAGAGTATCCATTTTAACAAGTAAGTTGGGTAGAGGAGCAGGAAACATGTTATTTAATTTTTTTGCAGTGCTGAGGATTGAGCTCAGGGCTTTGCATATGCCAGGCAAGAACTCTCCCACTGAGCTGTGCAGCCAGCCCAGGACTCTGCTATTTAATAGACACCATGGTGAGCTCTGTTATAATGAAGTGGTTTTGAACTCCAATGTGAATCAGAGCCACCTGGACTTGTCTTTTTTTGTTTGTTTTGTTTTTGTACTGAATATTGAACCCAGGGGCATTCTACCTCCTAGCAGCACCCCCAGATCTATTTTTCATTTTGAAACAGGGTCTAAGTTGCTGAGAGTCTCACTGAATTGCTGAGGTTGAGCTTGAACCTGTGATCCTCCTATCTCAGCCTCCCAAGAACTGGGATTACAGGCATATGTCACCATACCTGGCGGCCCTTTTTATTTTATTTTTTTATTTTGAGACAGGGTCATGCTAAAGTTGCCTAGGCTGGCCTCAAACTTGCCATCTTCCTGCCTTGGCCTCCCGAGTTGCTGGGATTAGAGGTGTGCATGACCACGCCTGGCTCCCTTCCTTCCTTCCTTCCTTCCTTCCTTCCTTCCTTCCTTCCTGGGATTGAACCCAGGGGCATTCTACCTCTGAGCTACACCCCCAGCCCTATTTTAGTTTTTGTTTTGAAATAGGGTCTTGCTAGGTTGTTGAGAGTCTCACTAAATCGCTGAGTCTGGCTTAGAGCCTGCGATCCTCCTGTCTTAGCCTCCCAAATATTGGATTATAGGCATGCACTGCCACGTCTGGCTGCCTAGCTCCATCTTAACTGTTTTAAAAAATAGAGTTCAGTGGCATTAAGTACATTGATCGTGTTGCACAACTACCACTACCATCCATCACTAGAGCACTTCCTTCCTTCCTTCCTTCCTTCCTTCCTTCCTTCCTTCCTTCTCTCTTTCTTGTACTGGGGATTGAACCCAGAGGCATTCTACCTTTGAGCTACACCCCCAGCCCAATTTTATTTTTTATTTGGAAACAGGATTTCGCTAGGTTGATTCCAGTCTCACTACTTGCTGAGGCCGACCTCGAACCTGCGGTCCTCCTGTCTTAGCCTCCCAAGTACAGGGATTACAGGCGTGTGCTACCACACCTGGTGCTTTTTCATCTTCTCAAACTGAAGCTCTGGATGCATTAAACACGTTCCTTCCTCCTCCCAATCTCTTGTAACCACTGTTTCTCGTTCTGCTCTGTGAATTTGATTACTCCAGGTGCTTCCTATGAGTGGAATGAGACACTGTTGGTCCTTTTGAGACTGGTTTATTCCACTTTGCACTCCGTCTTCAAGGTTCATCCAGTTGATGGTATCGGTCAGAATTTCTTTTTTTTTCGGTACTGGGGATTGAACCCAGGGGCATTACACCTCCTAGCTCCACCCCCAGCCCTATTTTTTATTCTTTATTTTGAAACAGGGTCTCACTAAGTTGCGGAGGGCCTCACTAAGTAGCTGAGGCTGGCAGCGAACCTGCGATCCTCCTGTCTCAGCCTCCCAATTACTGGGATTACAAGCGTGTGCCGCCATGCCTGGCATTTCTTTAGTTTTAAAGGCTGAATAATATTCCATCACAGGCATATACCACATTGTGTTTGTTCATTCATGCAAAGAATGGATGTTTGTACAAGATTTAAGTGAAGCATTATTTGAAATAGCAAAATATTAGAAGGCATCTAAATGTCGATGTGTAGGGGATGGGTTCAGTAAAAATAGACACCATTCAGTGAAGTACTGAGTAACAGTGATAAAAAATGGGGCCTCTCCATCTATACTGATATAGAACAATCACTAACATAGAATGTTACGGCATTGGAAATTGTAGACTTTTACTTTTGGTGTATAAAAAAGGCAGATGTATAGATACCTATGCTTCGTATAGTTGCTAGAGGTTGTCTCTGTATGCCCTTTATGTCTTTATGATTTGTACCAGGTTTTATGCATTTTCTGTCTTAAAAATATTGAGAAAAAAAGTGAATAACCTGTCTAGAGGGAGAAGTGATTAATTATACAGAGAGGAATATTTTGTAGTTTTACAAATAAATATTAAATCAGTAAGAAAAGAAAACAAAATAAACTTGGTTGGTTAATTTTCTTGACTCTCAGTAAAGAGTAACCATTGCCCTAATCCTTTGGCAGCCCCAGGGATTTTTGTTGTTTTTGTTAAGAACATTTTGCAGAGGTGGGGGTCGAACCCAGAGCCTCACACATGCTAGGCGAGCACTTTACTACTGAGCTACTACTCCCCCAGCCCGTGGGGATTGTTTCATCTCATGTTTGTTTTTGTTTGTTTGTTTTTGTTTTGGGGATTGAAACCAAGGCCCTTACGAATTAGGCAGGTGCTATACCACTGAGCGACACCCCAGCCTTTTTACTTTTTGAGACAGGGTCCAGCTAAGTGGCCCAAGCTGCACCCCAAACTGCGATCCTCCTGCTTCAGCATCCTGATGTTCGAATAATTTTGATGCTAGATCACATTGTTTTTGGCACATAACATGGAAGTTCAAATAATTGGGCTTTATTGATTTATCAGATCTCTTTCCATTTCAAACTGCTTATTTACAAGAGCGAAGGTTCTTGGTGCTTGCATCTAGACAAACAAAAATTAGAAATCAAAGCTGGACTTTTCTCATGCTGGTAATTACTAATATTCATCATGAATGCATGAATTAATTGAAAATAAAACCAATCCCTCCCATCTCATTAGCAGATATAGTTTAATGAAAATTACTTTACATATTTGATAATTACATATCAAAATGTATATCTTTGTTTTCATCAGTTGTGAACTAATCATAATTATAATGATAACTCATGCCAGAAGGACCTTTTAAACACTAGCTTCATATAGAATATAAAAACATTTTGAAATTTCAACTTATGCTCATGTTTTTGCTGCTGAAAGTCTGATGGGGGAACATGTGGTGGAGAAAACTGGTGGCCTCGTGGCAGCGAGGAAGCAGAAATGGAAACAGGAAGGAGGTCAGGCTGAATTTCCCCTTGAAGGCCATGCCCCCAATGACCTAGCTTCCTTCCTCTCACCTCTTAAAGGTTTCTCCATCTCCCAATAGCAGTGTGTGCTGGGGACCAAGCCTTCAACGCATAGGCCTTTGGGGGAGAGTCAAGAACCAACCTACAGCATGGTTGCATGATCCATACCTGCTATATGTGGAAACTTTTTTTTTTGGGTACTGGGGAATTGAATGCAGGGGTGTTGTACCTCTGACCTACACCCTCAGCCCTTTTTATTTTGAAACAGGGTCTCACTAAGTTGCTAAGGGTCTTGCTAAATTGTTGAGGCTGGTCTGAAACTTGTGATCCTCCTGTCTTAGCCTCCCAAGTACTGGGATTAGAGGTGCACCACCATGCCACATGGAACCTTTGGCATACGCCTTCCTTGGGTTTACTGATGATTGGAAACCCACTCAGGGGTACATGTATCATTCCAAGTCAAGAACCTTGCCCTCGGGGATGAAGGCTGCCCGAGTTTCACTTCTTTGGGGTACCTTTTTACTTGCCATGGGGGCCTGGTGGGCCAATGAAAGTATGGGAGGTAGAAGAGATGTAAAGCTCTTCTGTGTTTTTTTTTTTTTTGGTACTATGTTTTTCCTTATGAAGGCAAAAAGCTGGCTGCTGGAGCTGGATGTGGTGGTACACACACCCATAATCCTAGTACTTGGGAGGCTGAGACAGGAGGATCGCAGGCTCGAGGCCAGACTTGCACACACAGAGCCAGCAAAGCCTAACAGCGGTCGGTACCACTGTATCCTCCTCACCCACCCCACCTCCAGCTATTCAGAGTTTCCCCAGAGCCTCAGAGGGAGCCATAAGTCACTTACTTGGGGCAGGGGTGTGGGCAGGTTGGGGAACAGTTAGTCCTTTTCCAGACACCAGTTCTTTCCTTTGCTTCCTTCCTATGACTGGATTCTACCACAGGACACTGAAGTGGTGGTTTCCCCGCTCAGGGGGTATGTAGCATAGAGGAATGGAATAATGTAGAGGGAGGGCGACAGGTAATAATGTATTTGAATGTGGGTGGGCCAAATGTAACCACTCAGATCGGGTGTTTGAGGCCCCCATGGTCATCAGGAGCCTGTCATCCACAGGCTGGTCCTTGGGTCCCAGGACCAAGCCACTTCCTCCTGAGCTTTGGTCAATAGGTGCAGGAACTTGTGGGTTTTTTTTTTTTCCTGGTATGGGGATTGAACCCGGGGCATTCAACCTCTGAGCTACACCCCCAGACCTTTTTAGTTTTTATTTTGAAACAGGGTCTCACTAAGTTGCTGAGGCTATCCTTGAACCTGCAATCCTCTTGTCTCAGCCTCCCAAGTCCTGGGATGACAGGCGTGCACTACCATGCCCAGCTGGAACACGTGTTCTTTTCATTAAGGCACGTGGACATCCTGAAACTCAGTGTCACACTCCAAGCAGCACCAAGAAAAATTTCAACCCCGGCCACTGAATTGGGGGAAGAAGACGAAGCTCTGAGATGTGGTTCTGAATCCTGGCTCCTCCACTTTCCAGAGGAGTGGTTCTGGGCAGTCTAAACCTGAGCTTTCTCCAGGGGAAAGTGGGTGAATTATATAGGGCTGTGGGTTTTACAAAGTTCTGATAAGTCACAAGGTTTTGTTTTATATACGGTCCTGGGTTGAAGGACCTGCTGCGTCCGCTTGAGGCCGTGAGGAGGGGGGAGAAGAGACTGTCGGAGTCGGGCAGGTCTTTGGCCATCCAGCCACTTCTGATGGCTGCAG
>PVJS01034298.1:7643-21754 GCA_004027185.1 Glis glis | reverse complement strand
AGAGGAGAGGAGAGGAGAGGAGAGGAGAGGAGAGGAGAGGAGAGGAGAGGGGAGAGATTTGGTATTCTCAGTTTGACTTTCAGAGAGAGTCCACCAGTTAAAAGTAATATTCAGCATTTGGAAAAAATATTCCCTAAAAAGATGTTTGTACAATACTGTAAAATAAATTGGTTTATAAAAATAGAGATGATTCTTTTTAATTATAATAATAATCAAAATAGTAGAGGAACCAAAGAATCTAGGATGAAAACTAATGGCACTATTGTTTAAAATAAGAGAATAGGAAGAGATTCCCTGTAAACCAGATTTCTTTAAGCTCCTAATTCCATTTAGCTTGGAAAGACAAGGAGAAAGAGAAGATAAAGCTACACATTTAAAACTGACAAAGGGCAGTACTTCTATGCAATTTATAATTAATCTGTGGGACCATGTGTCAGTAGAATTTATTGAGAAAAATAGTTTAGTGCTATTTTATAAGGGTAAGACATTAGAAGAAAAAGTATTGCAATTGAAGTTACACTAGCTAAGAAAATATTATAAGAGCTATTAATCATGAAGATTCAGGTCATAAGTTGCCCAGCAGCTGGAATCTCACACACATACACACACACATAAACACACACACATACAAAAACCCTGCACAAGTGGCCAGGTGAATTGTGGGTGTTTTATATCTTTCTATAGTTGCTTCACTTAAAACACTACTGATGAAAAGAATACTAAGTGAAATTCTATTTTAGCCTATAATTTATTTAGTGTTATGATCTATCTGGTCACCCCATTTCAATAATAATTTATCACCTCCCTCCAAAATACTCTCCTCTGTATTAGAAAAATCTCTACTATGTCCTCTGCTATTAACTACATGTATATAAGTTTTAGCCATTTTACTAAGTATCCACGTATTTTTTGGCTTTTTAAAAAATTTATTGGTGCATTGTAATCATACATCTTGATGAGCTACAGGGTAGTAGAGGTACACATCATTCACTTAGCCCTTAGCGTTTTGGCTAAGATCAAGTGTAGTATCTGTTCTTAGCAGTATCCACATATTTTATCAGTAGTTCTCAATCCAAGAAGCTTACAAATGTACTAATATCTAGGTTTTATCCTCAGAAATTTAGATTTTTTTGGTCTGGGGTACTACCTGGCCGTAAGGAGTTTTTAAAGTTCCACAAGACACTGATAGCCAGGGATGAATGACCAGTGTGAAATGCAATGGAACTGCCTCAAAATATCTGAAATGATGGTATACATACATACATATGCACGTGCACACACTTACCAACACTATCTTCTAGAAGAAAGATAAATATGACCTGCAATATAAATTATTTATATCTCCTTTTGCACACCATATATATTACTTATTTCTGAATAACTTTCTAAAAATCTTAAAATTGCACATCTATAAAGATTTTAAAGTCACATAAGTAGATTTTTGATCTACCAATATTACATCCTAACTACATGCCATGAAAAAAAATATGTTTTCTGGAAAACAGTGTCCAGCTATTATCCATATGTCTTCCTCAACTTCCCCAATCATATTACCATTACTATTCTTGGAATAATAGAATATTATTTTCTATCATTAATGTACTATAGTAGATACAATTTATATAGTCTTTAAAGTGACATAAAATAGCATTATGATTAAATGTCAATTCTTCCATTTTAAGACATTTTCAAAAGTTTTATAACCTGAACATTTGAATTTGCTTTAGGCATAAACTTGACTTATATGACCTCAAATGTAAAATTGAGTTTTGGTTCATGTTACATAAGCATTATAATTATTTTTAAGTACAGGTAACTGAATAAAATTTGTTTTTTTCCACACGGCCCATCACAATATGAAAAGACCTTCTTCTTTAAAAGATTATTTAGAACAAGCTTCTTTTATTAAGTTATACAACTGACCTTTTTTGGTTCAGCATTCTCCATGGAAATCCCTAAGAACAGAAAGGAAATCAATACCCAGAAAAGAAAAGACTCAGTATTATAGACTGAAATACATTTAAGTTCTTATTTTTTAATATTAGATGCATGGATATTTGAAAAGAGCAAGCTTGTGTTTCCATATTATATAAATAAGAGTATAAGAAGATATTTTATAGCTTTTTCATACCAGTGTGGATTAAGGGGAATAACATAGGGACTATCACAGAGATACAGAACCTAGACTCAAAATATCATAGAGTTTAAAGTAACTTAGAGGTCACTCTGACCAAATGGATAAGAATACACACATTCTTTCTAAACAAGCTGACACTCTGTACTTCAGCTCAAATAATTTCCATTATATCAAAAGAAAGGACCACAAAAAAGTAACATCTCCGTCTGTAATGATGCTGGAGCAGAGAACACACCAAGCATCCGTAGCCTGGCCTGTTACTAAAAGCATTCTAAATTTCCTTCTCAACTGTGCTCTGACACACTAGAATGTCCTCATAGCCACTCTACTTTACAGAAGCAAGTGCTACACAAGCGACCTCATTCTCATGCAACTCTGTGGTACAGTTATCAAGAGGGAAAGCTTTGAAACCAGCTGGATCACTAAGCTTGATTTATGGTGCCACCATTTATTTAGAATGTGTCTATGAGCAAATTATTTAATTTCATCTGATCATATGTAAATATGAGTTATAAAACCAAACATGTAAAGTTATATAAATTAAATAAGATATGTAAAATGAATTTACAGTACCTCTATTAAAGTTTTTCCTAAAATTAACATTAATAGGATGAAAAGATTAATTTTCCTGATTAATTACTAAGACACAAAGCTGGATGCTCCAGTCAGAGGGGAGGGTTGAATGGGAAAGAACTCAAGAGCCAAGGAGAAGCCGCCATCACTGGGAGCTATCCCTGGTGCTGGTTTTAGAACCAGAGCCCTGTTGCACTGTGTTTTAACATTCCTCGAACAAATCAAATTCCATTTTCAGTTCACACCTTGGCCTACTAATATGTCTCTGCTATGTTGTGTTCCTGACCTTAATTCCTGCTTGTTTCTCTCAGACTTTGATTTGATTATTGTCCCAAATAAAATCCCAATCTGACACGAAATTGCTTCCTTTGCTGCACATTTTTGCATTGAGATTTTTGGCATAAAGTTATACTGTTTTATTTCTAACCCAATCAATGGTGATTTTCTAAAGAATGGTCAGTGACCTTTTCTTCTAAAATTTTCTTAAGAAAACTTCAATATGTCTGGAACAATAATTAAAAATATCAGAAGGTATGAAAAGAACTAAGAGTATTATGGTAACTTAGCAATACCAGCAGCTAATTCTTGGTGCTAGACTAAGTATAAACACTACTTTTCCCACGTCCATGACAGACATTATTAATCTATTATGAAATTTCTTTCAAACTCCTAAACATAGCCTTATAATCCTCAATAAGTAACAAACAGCCAGTAGGAACCAAAGATGGCAGGCATGTAGAAACCTATTTATCATCCCTGAGTTACTATGAACATGTGAGCATTTAGAAAGAGAAGGTTTTTTTTCTTTATAAGCCTCAATTGGAACACTTAAAGAACATACGTTGATGGTTTTAAGAAGATTAGAAGCACCCCTTACATTTCAGTTATGTAGAAAGCAAGTACATGGTTATTACAGAATCAGAGCTTTCTCTTCTGAGACTGGAGGTGTTAGCCTTATGTCCTGGATAAATTCCAACTTAGGTAATTACATTCTGCTTACCTCACCCCCCTAGCAATTTTTTCAAGTGAATCCAGTATTATTCTTCACTTCCTACCCTAACCTGCTGTGTAGTGTTGTGATGAGCTGTTAAACAGCTGCCATGCTTCACTCTACAATGGTGGTTGTGCTTCACTGTATAATTTGTAACCATTCTCAGTGTGCTTCAGAATCTTCCAGGATAAAAGTGTTACCCTAAAAATGCAAGAAATCATCATAATTCTAAAGGCATACAGTACAACTGCTTATTTCAGTTAAATTCAGCATAACATATTTAGAAAATACCTTATTTCATGAAAAACCATAAAACTAGGTTAAAATACCCATGAAACATGCTATGAAGATTATATGAAAAGGTATTTAAAGCAAGCAAACTATTTATCAACTATATGAATATTCTGCCAAAGAAAGGAATAGTAGGAAGAACAAATGCTTAAGACATTTTTATTTGAAAATACATCTGCCTTCATCAGATGGTAAAAATTCCCAATGTCACCCAAGAAAAACAGTGAAGAGAAAAATTGAACGTTAAGTCAATGGGAAATGGAGGAATGCCAACACGTATGGAGAAAGAGATCAGGGATAAATACAATTTTTAACATTTTCTTATTTTCGTCAGGGTAGAGAATTATACAAATTCATTTTCATGGAGGCATATAATTTTCATTCTCAATTGCCTGAGAACACTTAAAGAAAGGAGCATAATTTTGGCAATACCGAAAAGGGCATCAAGGTACAACCAAAAGAGTCTACTACATTGTGTTTTCTTTTGGGGGGGGGGAGATGCTTTCAGTCAGTGATGCACAACTCTAGCTTCACAGTGGAATAATGTGGGAAATGTTTTTAAAAATACCAATACCTGGGTCCATCCCCAGAGATTCAGATTTACTAGATGTGGGCAGCCAGATTTTTTTAAGCTTCTTAGGTGATTATAATGTACAACTAACACAGAAAGCCACTGCTTTAGGCTGTATTTTATTGCCTTGGCAATAATTGTGGTTTGAATGATTTTTTTTAAAAAAAATTGTCCTTTAATGAAAGGGGGAACTCCAATCACATTTGGGGGGTGTCAGCATATTTGATAGATACAGGTCACACAATTAGACCCCAAAGACAAGTTACATGGAGTGATTCTTCATCAACTGAGAAAAAGGCTTTACCACCTAAGGATTGTGTTTCTAAAGGGCCAAAATTCAAACACAATCTTTTCTGTAGTAATAAGAAGAATTTCTGAACCAGAAGCAAACACTGTAAAGGTTCTTGAATTTACAATTAGGTCTGGTTATCTTACCTATGCTACACATTTGTCTACAGTAAACTATAAAATCCTACATCAGCTAATTCCTAACACATACATCTGGGACACCCCTCTCTGTTCAGAAAACAAAGAATAATCCATTACCACATTAAATGTTTACTTCTCATCTATCTTCAGAGAGCATCACTGCACCTGTGACCAACCTGTATATTCAGGGGATGCATAAGAAATACCTGCAACCATGAGCAAAAACATTTTTTCAATCAGAGCCTACTACTCAAAGATTATACAGAACGATGCATATAGTTGATTCTCGGTCTAGAAAGAAAATAAGAAGTAGTTCCACTGGCTTTTACCAATTCTAATAGCCTTGTCCCTCAAGGGCTAACCCTGAAAAACAACCATTAAATAAAATATAACAAAGATACACAAAAGAATAAAGAAAAATCAGAACAATAGGGGAGCAGGGCGAGGTGGCACATTCCTGTAATCCCAGTGACTCAGGAGGCTGAGGTAGAAGGATTTCAAGTTTGAGGTCAGCCTGGGGCAATTTAACAAGACCCTATCTCTAAATAAAAAATTTAAAAAAGGGCCGGAGATGCAGCTCAGTGGTACAGCATCCCTGAGTTCAATCCCTAGTACCAAAAACAAAGCAGGGGAAATATATATCCATAATAGTAGGGAAGGTTGTTGACTATCCCAAGTACTTTAAAAAGAGTAACTAAGAGCTGGGTGTGGTGGCGCATGCTTGTAATCCCAGTACTTGGGAGGCTGAAACAGGAGGATCCGGGTTCATGGCCAGCCTCAGCTACTTAGTGAGGCCCTCCACAACTTAGTGAGACCCTGTTTCAAAATAAGGAATAAAAAAATAAGGCTGGGGGCGTAGCTCAGAAATACAATGGCCCTGGGTTCAATCCCCAGTACTGCAAAAAAAAAAAAAAGAGTAACTAAGGACATATCTTGCAAAAAGTTTTTGAAGTGAGTGAAGTTAGTCAAGAAAGAAGAGATGGAAAAATACACCAATTAAGCATTATAGCAGTGTGTAGATTATCTGTATTTGAGCAAATTCAGTTTTTTTATGTTTTAGTAATTCCCGAAAGCATCCAAAATTGAGGTAGCAACTCAAAAAGATCAGTTCAATGGTTATGAGTGCCAATTAAAGCTGATAAAGTATAGCAGACAGCCATGTATGATCTCATACAGGGAAAGGGCAGGGAGATGTGCAGGAACCATACACTGTGTAAAACTCTTTCCCTACGTTCTCTCTCACACAATCCTCACTTGACCCCTATGATTTAATGTTACGGAAACTAAGGGTCAGAACAAGTGTTGGAATTCAACCAAGTTGCATATCTAAAAATTAGCTAAGCCAAGACTGCAAACCAGATCTGACTCTCAAGATTATGTCCTTCCCCTGTACCCAACTTCCTAATCTAATACAGGAAACTCTCCCCAACTCACATGTAGGTACACATATGTGAGCGCACACACACAGACACACACATCTCGGTGCTCTATGAACTAGCCAGAACTTGAATGCACCCCTTCAACTCAGCCAGCTACTCTAACAGGATTCAAAGATAAAAGAAGGGGTTCACATGACAGCCACGGGAAGAAGATCAGGCACATCGCCAAAGCCTCCCGCAATAGAAATTTTAAATAGCCTCTGGAGATAGATATGGAAGGAAAGCTGAAGAAAAAAATTTAATCATAAAGGATAAATAATTTATGCAAAATTTGCAAAGAGGAAGCATAAAATTTTTGATTGGTTCACTCAGAATTTGTGATACCAAGTCCCAGAAAAGGGAAATGAAAAAAATACTTTCTGGTTCTGAGATTCAAATGCTGGAAACTCCTATTTCTCAGCCTTAGAATAAGTTTTCTATGAGTAGCCCAGTGTTCACTGGAAGAACAAAATATATAATAAACAAGTGGGCTGGCTGAGTCATATGCATTTTCACCTTAAAATGAGTTGCAGATCAGGAAAGTAGGCATTTTCAGTGAAAAGCAGCAACAAGTTTTAATGTAACAACACTATTCTAAGAAATTTCTAAACACCATCTATTCCTGATGAAATTGATCTACTCAGTCAGTGCTGGTTGATTCTACCCTACAAATTACTAACACAATGGACAACCTTGTTTCACATTTCCACTCACCTCATGAGTATTTTCACCTGGCTTCTAAATTCTGACTCTGCTTCTTTAATGACCCTGGGTTAAAAACTCTTTGCTGCTGTTTCACCAGCTATAAAATGAAAGTGAACTACAAGATTTCTAAAGTTTTTATATCTTAGTTACCCTTACAGTTCTGAAAAATTGATTCTTTTCTTTCATAAGAAAAGAAAAACCAACAGGTTAACCTGAAAACAAAACAAATTTGTCTGTAATGAAATGTGATTGATATTTTCCCATTTCAGTTTATAATAATTTTTAAAAACTTATAAATTTTTAAAGCTCACTCTACCCCTCATCTTCCATTTCTAAAATAATGTATCACCTAATCTTAAATATTCCACTTTCTTATTGTTTCTTGTTTATGTCCTATCAAATCCATTCTTACAGCCTAAGACAGAAACTCCCTCTTCAATTAGTGGAAAAATAATTATAATATGCATGTATATATTTGGTATTATAAAATGAATTTTGGCAGCATAAAAATGAAATGTCACTTTGAATAGCTCTACCTCCCCTCCACAGAATCTCTTGGTCTGCTTGGGGTGTCAGCAGATACTGAGAGCAGATTTGCACTGGGTTTGGAAGAGGTGAGTGTCCTGAACAGATAAATCAGCTCTCTATATGTAAATGAATTTAGGGTTGCAGGCCGTATTCATGAAGTCAGAGTTAGGTAATAAGAATAGAAAGTGTTGCACTGGGGACTGAGTTTCAAACAAGGAAGGTACTTCCATGAATATATGAAAATATATTATATAGGAGAGAAGAGTTGCTAATATTCTATTTCTTGTTCTGATACCCACTAATTACATGTGAATTTTAGTGTGTGGTCAAGGGGAAAAGGAAGGAAGAACTTCTACCATTCTCATTTCGTGAGTCTTTAGAAACAGGACTAAGATTTAAGCTTAGAACAAGCAAAAAAATATGGACTTACTGAAAGAGGGGCAAGTATTTGTGCAACTAGTGAGCTTATCTTTAGTTACAGAAAATTACAACTAGGTTTCCAATACAGCATTAGTCATCACTAAATTTTTTAGAAAGTACACATTTAATAATAATGATTACACAAAATTGAAATTTTCCACAATAATGTGACAATTATTTAATTGAGAACTGGTTCCAGAGAAACACTTAATAAAATTTTGTAGACAACATTTAGTCAAATCTGGTAAGAATGGAAACAACTAAATTTAAGTAAAGCTTATTATTACTTTCTTATCATGTGTGTGTGGAAGGGGTACTGGGGATCGAATCCAGGGGTGCTCTACCAATCAGCAACACCCCCAGCCCTCTTTTATTTTGAAACAGGGTATCACTAAGTTACCACACTGGCCTTGAACCTGCAATCCTCCTGTCTCAGCCTCCCAGGTACTGCGATTAGAAGTGTGCACCATCATGTCCAGCAAAAAGCTTATTGTTTGTACTCACTCACAGAAGTGCTTTTGTAGATACCTGGAAATAATGCAAACCTTGCTAGATGTGAGAAAGGTCTGTGATTCACCTTTTATTTGGCTAAAAGCACAGAAGACCCACAACATACAATACACACGCTACGTGGACTTAGTATGCTCAGCAATATTTCTCAGTTCAGCATGGTAAAGATAAGTGAGCACTAGAGCAAAAACATTAAGACACAAACAAAACTGGAAGTTGACATAATGAAAAAATCATCTGATGCTCTTAAAATTACTGAAATCATATAGGATTGCATTTTGGACACACTTCTAGCTTTAATGAAAATTAAAGAAATGACAGACAGGTTAATGAAAGAACAAAAGATATTTTGAGAACATATAAATTACAGCAAAGAACAGCCACCTGTATTAAATACTATAACTGAAGTATTTTTCTAAGTACCTTATATACAGTAAGTACCTCATTTTATTCATATAACAAGCCAATAAGACTGTTATTACTCCCCTTATTTTACAGATGAGAAAATAATGAGGTGAGAAAGATCAAGCAACTGTCTTAACACCAACTGGCTAGCAATAGCTATGGTACTGAGATACAGCTCTGTCTGATATCAAAGTCAGTTTTCATAGGCACTATTCCACACTGACCTATCATCATACAGGACTTGATCTCAGGACCTCCCATCCAAAGGGCCTAAACGTGATTTATTTATTGAACTCTGGGAAGACAAAAAGGATAACACAATATACTTAATATAACACAACATACTCAATATATTCTCTGGCTCACCGGCTTATGTGTGTTCATTCTCTCTCTCTCTCTCTCTCTCTCTCTCTCTCTCTCTCTCTTTCTCTCGCACTGGGGATTGAGCCTAAAGGCAGTCTACCTCCAAGCCTGCAGCCCCTTCTTTTTTTTTTTTTTTTGAAGTACCAGGGATTGAACCCAGGGACGTTCTACCTCCGCGCTACGCCCCCGGTCCTATTTTTTATACTTTATTTTGAAACCGGGTCTCACAAAGAGAGAGAGAGAGAGAAAGAGAGAGAGAGAGAGAGAGAGAGAGAGAAAGAGAGAGAGCGAGAGAGCTGAGGCTGGCCGCGAACCCAGATCCTCCGGTCTCCGCCTCCCAAAGTACTGGGATTACAAGCGTGCGCCACCATGCCCGGCTCAGCCCCTTCTTGTTTGTTTTGTTTTGTTTTGTTTTGTTTTGTTTTTTGTTTTGTTTTGTTTTGTTTTGTTTGCGGTACCGGGGATTGAACCCAGAGGTGTTCTACCTCTGCGCTACACCCCTGGCCCTATTTTTTTAATACTTTATTTTGAAACCGGGTCTCACGAAGTTGAGGAGCGTCTCACTAAGTAGAGAGAGAGAGAGAGAGAGAGAGAGAGAGAGCTGAGGCTGGCTGCGAACCCGGATCCTCCGGTCTCCGCCTCCCAAAGTACTGGGATTATAAGCATGCGCCACCACGCCCGGCCCCCTTCTTTTTTTGGAAACAGGGTCTCACTAGGTTGCTGAGAGTCTCACTATACATTGCTGAGGCTGGCCTTGAAACTGTGATCCACCTGTCTCAGCTTCCCAAGTACTAGGATTACAGGCATTTGCCACCACATCTAACACTCCATATATCCTTTATCCAGAAATAGAGTACAGAAGATTTGATGTTCTTAAAATGTTTGCACTTAACAACAAAATTTTATGTGACAGTAACAAATGGGGAATAAAGAGATTTATCTTGGGTCTATTTGGAAAAAAAATTTTGAGCAATATCAAATATGTCAAAGGAAACAGTAAATCCAAACTGAATTACTGCAATCACAATTCAATATAACAAATCACACTAAGTTCTAAATAATACCAAGACAAGAGAGGACCCTTGCTGATCAGCTCCATCTAAATGAGCCTCCAACATCTTGAACTCGATATATTTAACTATGAATTCACCGTCTTTTCACCAGCAATTCTAATAGCACAGATATTATCCCAACCACCATAATCAATACTTCAAATCACCCCTGACATTCCTCTATTCAATACACTGCCACATCAACTTGCCAATCAGTGTATTTATGTGAACTTCCTTCTTTTCTTCTGAATGCTACACCTGTATAGTTCAAGTCTTTGATAACCAGGTTTCTCTTCTCTTAGTTCTCTGTTTCCTATTTCTTTTCCCATCAGCATTCTATTTCCCAACACAAAATTTCCCATTTCATAATATAATAGTAGTTCCCTAATGAATATAGGCAAAGTCCAGACTCCTCAGCTCCCGTCTCCAGTCTTACCATCTCCAGTCTTATCAGCTCTTCACACAACAGAGTCAAAGGTAATGAATCTAGATCCAATGACCATTCACTGCCTCACATCTGTGTGCCTCTTCTCTCTTCACAAAGTGCCTCTCACTCATTGCCACCCACTCACTTTCCCTAACAGCAAGCAGCAATGGAAGCACATAACAGAGCCAGACAATTTGGGTAGCTATTAGGCACACTTAACCTTCTGAACCTCACCTTTCTCATGTGCAAAACAAGGGTAATAGTACCTAGCTTGCAGAGATTTAAGAAGTAATGTACATAAAGCACGTGCCCAGAAAATTTAGTTGATAAATGATACCCATTATTATTCACAAAGCTTAGCAAGTCCTTAATGCCCTGCTCAAATGCTATAAAAAGTACATTTTTTTTTTCTATCTTGTACTTAAACTCACCTGAATTTGTCTATTACTTCTACACAGGTCCCAACCTAAAGTTTAAGGAGTCTGTATTATTTATGATTTTATACCAGATTATCCTGAATTTTCCACACAAACAAGCTTTTAAGAGATGTTGGGTGAACAACAGCATATCTACAACCTCAAAGAATTTTCTATATGCTAAGCCTTTTATCTGGAATTTTTTAGGGAATGAGTCATTTTAGGTAAGAGATTATTCTGGTAGCTTACTGCTTAATGGTACGTGCCAAATTATTTTTTAATGAAAAACTTTCTAGAACAACCCCTAGGATTCTCAAATAGAACATTGAACAACTAAAATTACTTCAGTACTGATCAGCCCACTCATCATTGGCCACCAGTGTGGAATGTGTACATATTATAGGTGCCAGGCAGATGTAGACAGCATACATGCGACTTCCTTGTCAGATGACAGAGTCCTCACACTGCCAAATGAAACTGTTTGGCTGCTGTCATGAGGATTGATAAGATATAAGACAGCTCCTACCTTTATTTATTTATTTGCACTAGTGGTAAGCCTTAGATTTTCACATATTCTATAAAGTTACTAGAGGTTTCAGAATTTTGTTCCCCTTACTTTTGAGGCTGGAATCATGGTGAATGTTTAAGCTTTCAAAGAAAAAAAACTGTCACTAGATAACCAGAATGATCGTAATTCTTGATTAATTAGAGTATTAATAAAGTCACTAATGCTTAACAAAACATGTTAAGTTGTAGGCACTGTGCTTAGTCAGCACATTATATAATAATCACCTCAATACTCATCTAAGCCTGTGAGGTGGGTATTTCAATTCTCATTTTACAGTTGGGGAACTGAGGCTGAGAAGTTGGGTGGAACCAGGGGTTTAAGTGATTTGCTCTACTCTGAACAGTGATGCTAAGCTGCAGAAGCTGAACTGGAATCTCTGTTTACCATACTGCTGACTAACCTTTTATTCAGCATTACCAAAAACAGAATGACTGGAATACATAGCTTTCAAAAAGATAACCACAACTTAGTCCTTCAAACACCAAAATAACATACTTGAAATCTCTCTAATATGCATTGCACACAGCCCTCATTTAATGAATAGAGTATATAAAGTATAAATTGCTCTTGCCTTGATGGTGCTCCACTGATGATCAGTTCTGTGCTATGGGAAGCTTGGAGATTCCCTCTAAGCCTGAGGAAGGGAGGAGCGCCTAAGTGGACCTTTTGCTAAATTCCCCTCCGCTGTGATTGGAGATTATCAAATGGCATCCGTCCCATTTGGTAGAAGCCCTGCTCCCCTACACCTTTTGGACAGATGCCCCTAGCTTCATATATTCTCTAATTTGTAGTTATTTCTTTATACTACCTTCTGTGGCCTTTGTGTCTTACCTGTCAGAATTCTTAGGATAGGACAAGAAGAACCTAAGAAAAAATGGATATCAGGTCATTGATGTAAATTCAAGTAAATGTACATTTCAAGCATAAGGGAGGCCGGCCACGTTACAGACTTGAAGAGAACGGGGCAAATCCTCCTCAAATACAAAGCACAATTTTTGTTGTTGCTGCTGAATTCAGAGCACTTCTTTTGGTGGGGTCATTACTAACACAGAGAAAGCTGAAATCTAAATGTTGTAATTAGTCATTAACATGGATGATAATTTCATTAAAATGCACTGAGTAAACAAGAATTTGCTCGATGTAACTTCAGGTTGTGTGTGTACTAAAAAAGCCAACTGTCTTTTCTCTCAACAAAGATAATATGAGGAAGATGGTTAGGATCTAAGGCAGCATGAAAGATTTTTATTGGTTATAAAAGAGATTTCTCGATAGGGGATGGTATTAAACATTGGAATGTTTACCAAAAGTATTTTTTCCATACAGCGATTCTATAAATAAAATCTTAAATGACAATCAAAGGAAACACATTTTCGTGTTCATTTTGAAGAGCCAAAATAATTGTTCACAAATATGGGTATTTGTGAACACTTATGAAATAAAACTTTTCTTCTACTTTAAGTCTAGAATAATATTCAAGAAGACAATGCCTATTACTTTCATTGAGCACGGGCAGTAGTTTTACTAATATATATGTCTAACACTAAGACTTTCTCAAAATATCTGAGAAATATGACCACATGTGGTAAGAAGATTAAGGTGTTTTCTGGCAACTCCCCCCAAAAGCAGAACACTTGATGGCAGAAAAAAAGTTTTCAGTGGGGAGACATGGGGGCTGCCTTCTGTCCTATCAATCCACAAATTCTCAAATTACAGATCTGCTGTTGTGTTCTGACACATCTGCTTTGCAATGTAAAATAGTGTTTTCTTTAATAAGAATTCTTCAAAAAGCCCTTAGGCTCCTCGCCTTTGTTTGCACAGCCTGAGAGTTTTCATTTAAAGTTTTCACACTGTTTTTAAAATCCCCCATTTTTGTTTCTAAATAAGTTAGGAAAAGTCCATAAACCTCTGTTTTGCCTTCACTGTTTTAGCTACATAGAAATGGTAGAAAGAAATGTACAGAGAAATTCCTAAGGTTTCAGTAAATGAGATTACCCCAAGTGACCAACAACTTTGCCTCTCTCTTTGGCTGTTAGAAATGTAGGAAGTACGAAAGTAGAGATGCTCTTTATAGAATATCCATTCCAGAGATGCAAAATCTATGAATCAAGTAATCTCAGAGGTATAAAAACCATTCTTGATTTTTCTATGGTAACTTTGACAATCCAAAATGGTAGGAAAGGGGAATAAACAGTGAAATAATCACAGGAATATATAAAATTCTGTCCTAATGATCACATCAAGGCTGACACTGGACCTTCTTTGTGGCAACTAAAGTAGACCTGAAACTCAGATAAAGAATATATATTA
>PVJS01034297.1:0-21657 GCA_004027185.1 Glis glis | reverse complement strand
AGGAGAGAGGAGAGAGAGAGAGATTGATCGCACGCGCATGCGCGCTGAGGCTGGCCGCGAACCCGGATCCTCCGGTCTCCACCTCCCAAAGTACTGGGATTACAAGCGTGCGCCACCACGCCCGGCTGCTTCCTGTATTTTAAATATGTTTATTTCTAACTATTGAAAACACTCCACTAAAACACAACATGCACACCCACATGTGTTATACATCAAAATGTTTAACATGGAAACAAGTCCCGCATCCACTGGTGCTGCCAGGTAAATCTGGCTTTGTGCAAGCCTAAAAATAAGAGTCCCTCCTGCCTCTTCTGTATTTTATTTGAATATATTACATGTGTTGTTAATTAGGAAGGTTTAGGTTTGATTAATCTTTTAGAAAAACTCAGGTCTATCTACAAGTGTCCACTTACATAAACTTGTATATGTTCGAATGCCATCGTAGCACCCGTGCCATGTCAATTAAATGTTGAGCAAGGTTTGTGCATCTCTGTTTGGCACATGTGCTCGTGTCTCCTGTCTCATCATGTTATACAGCTTATAGCATGTCTGTATAAACATGGTACGTTCATGCTAAGGAATTCTGCAATTGACAACATTGATAGGAATGCAATTTGAAAAGAACTGCTGGCCATTTGCGTCTGCTGTTCCCTATGCTGTGAAAGTTTATCCTTCAACTCTTGGCAAGGTTGAGATGAAGATATTCCTTCCTTTATCCTTTCATCCTTTTATCCTAGCTCTCAGCTCAAACGTTTCCTCCTCAGGAAAGGCTCCCTTGGTCACTTACTATCATGTGTGTGTGTTGCTCGGGATTGAACCAGGGGCATTCTACCTCTGAACTCTATACCCCCCAGCCCTATTTTTTTTTAATTTGAAAACAGGATCTTCCTAAGTTGCTGAGGCTGGCTTCAAACCTGCAATCCTTCTATCTCCGCCTCCCAAGTATTGGGATTATAGGCATGTACCACCACGCCTGGTTCCCTGGCCACCTAATATCTTAATTAGCTTCCCCTCTTTGTTCTCTTTCAGCTTATTTTATCATCTTCATAGTATTGCTCTATTGTTGCCATGTTGATCACTATTTTGCTTAATTGTTTCTTTATTGGTTTTCTCCAAAACAAAAAAGAAAATTAAATGTCATCAATGTAGGATCTAGGTCCCTACTTAGCATGGGTGGGAGACTATTGCAAGAGCTTTACCCATATGAGTGCATCTACTCATAATAACCCGTCATAGTCTCTCTGACTCTCCTTTGAGAAAAGAGGACACTGAGTCACAGAGAGGTAAAGAGACATGATCAAGGTTGCATAGCTATTATAGGAGAAATCCAGGATTCAAACCCAGGAATCCCTGGGGTCCACAAGTACAGCAGCATATTTGATACTAAAAGCTTCAGGCCCCAAAGTGCTAATAAGAATACTGGCTAACATTCATTAAAAGCTGCCAATGTACTGGCGTGGTGGTACATACCTATAATCCTAGTACTTGGAAGGCTGAGACAGGAGAATCACAGGTTCAAGGGGAGCCTCACCAACTTAGCAAGACCCTGTTTCAAAATAAATAGAATAGGGCTGAGGTGTAGCTCAGAGGCAGAACATTCCTGGGTTCAATCCCAGAAACACACACACACACACACACACACACACACACACACACATACACACACACACACACACACAGCTTTCCATGATATTGTACTTTGTGTGAATTATTATTACTCTTAACAATAACCTTCTTAAGTAGGCACTACTATTAGCCTCATTTTACAAGTGAGGAAATTGAGACCTAGGGAAATTAAGCACCTTTCCAAAGAGTTAAAATATGGCAGAATGGTGATTTGAATGTAACCTCCTACCCAGGATGCTCTGTTGCCTGCCTGGAATCCTGCTTCTGCCATATGTCACACCTTCCCATGTCTGAGGCCACGTGTGGGCACATATTCCTCATCCATAGTTGGGAGAATATGCACTTGCTGGGCACATCTGTATTCTCCTGGTGGAGGGTGGAGGGCAGGCTTAGAGGGGCGGTTCATGCTGAGCAGAGCTCTCCAGGAAACCTGAGCTGACTCTCCTTTGTGCCCTCCTGACCTCTTCCATCGGCATTCAGATTAGGCCTCCCAAACTGAGGCAGTTTAACCATCATTTCCCTATAGAAAATCTGGGAAACACAAATATGTGGACATTAAACACATGTTCTTAACTAACCAATGGGTCAAAGAAGAAATCAAGCTGGTCATGGTGGCACATGCCTGTAATCCCAGTACTTGGGAAGCTGAGACAGGAGAATCACAGGTTCAAGGAGAGCCTCAGAAACTTAGCAAGACCCTGTTTCAAAATGAACAAAATAGAACTGGGGGTATAGCTCAGAGGTAGAATGCCCCTGGGTTCAATCCCCAGTATCACAGAAGAAGGAGGAGGAGGAGGAGGAGGAGGAGGAGGAGGAGGAGGAGGAGGAAGAAAAGAGAAATCAGAAAATACTTTCAGATGAATGAAAATGATGAAGACACAATGTTCTAAAACCTATGGGATATAGCTGTACACACACATCTGTATACATATATACATATATCTATGGGTATCTAAGTACCAAACACATGTGCATTTTTAACTTATTTCTATTCTATTATCTCCTGTCCTTGACTCACTTTTTAGAAAATCTATTTAAGCAACACTTATTGAAGGTCAGTTCTGGGCCAGGTAGCGTGCTGAGGTTTGGAGACATGCATGACAAGAAGACATCCACAGCCAGCTAGGGATGAGCAAGGCGATGGAGAGCCAGTCAGCAAGCCCAGAAGCAGAATGCTGTCTTTCTGGCCTGTCGCTATCTGATTTTGTCTTTTACCTTACTGTCTTCCAGCTTTCCTTTTGTCTACAAGACTTACTTTTCTGGTTATTTCGTGTTTCTTTTTCTTATTTATACAGCTAATTCAGATGATCTCTTGCAGATTTTGTACAACTAATGTTTGCACCCTGACTCCTGGAATCTGAAATTAATCCTCCCCACCACCCCACTGCACCCCCGTTATGAGTGCTCAGGGAACAGGGATTAGTTGTAACATTAGCCTAAGGAAAGCTGAAGCAGGCAGTCATTAGCTCTTCACCACTCCCTAGTTCCCTGCTCGCCACAAAATTTAGGTTCTCTTCCCAAGCGACATAGGAATGACTTTTTTTCATCCTCTTTTCTCTGCTCCACCTCCATTGGCACAAATACAAACACTACAAATAGATGTCTTCTGACTTCTGTCCCTAGAATTGTGGAATGTTATTTTGAAATTCTTCTTTGGATTTTTGTATCCAAATTTATATCCCCAATTCTTAGCCTAATGTTGGCACATACAAATGTCCAATAAATATATGTGAAAATAAATCCAAAGTGGAAAGTGAGGAGAAAAAAGCCAGTAGATCATTTTTCATGAATATGTCAGTTTCATCCATACATTGTATGGTCCTCAAAAATAGGGTGATTGGTCTTTATTCTTCTTTGTATCCTCTCATACCCCATGCTAAAAAGCAATATCTACTGCAGAAAAAAATCAATCTTTTTTTTTTCTTTTGACGGTAGTGGGGATTGAACCTTGCACATTCTGGGCAGGTGCTCTACCACTGAGATACAGCTCCAGCCCTTTTTAATTTTTATTTAAGATAGGGTGTCAGCTGGGCGTGGTGGCGCACGCTTCTAATCCCAGTACTTGGGAGGCTGAGACTGGAGGATCTAGGTTCGCACCCAGCCTCAGCTACTTAGCGAGGTCCTCCACAACTTAGTGAGACCCTGTTTCAAAAATAAAGAATAAAAAATAGGGCTGGGAGTGTAGCTCAGAGGTAGAATGCCCCTGGGTTCAAACCCCAGTACCACAAAAAAAAAAAAAATAGGGTCTCACTAATTTGCCCAGACTGGCCTCGAACTTGCAACCCTCCTGCCTCAGCCTTCCAAGTAGCAAAATCTTTTAATCTGTATTTGTCAAATAAAGCACGAATAAATACTATATGCTCAGTAAATCTCTGTGGTGGATGTAGGAGAGGATTTATACCAATAATGTTATCTTAAAGGTTTTCTGGAACATGATACAAATAACTTGGGTAAATATACTATAAGTATTATGAGAAAAGGAAACCACAGTAGTATAACTCATGCCGAGGGTTCCCATCTCTCAAAGTGGGTGCTGCTTGGGTTTTCCCCTGGAGAGAAACGAGTCAAACCTTGGAGATGCCTCTGCACATGGAATGGGAGTATAAGAGTGTGAACACGTGACTGTGGGGTTTTTGTTAATGCAGCCATTTTCTTCCAAACACTTGAAAAATACTTTTCTTTTATAATTCCATTCTATTGCCACTGCCTCTGTGCTTTCTTCTCATTTTGCATTTAAATTCTCTAAACCGTCCAGTTAATGTGGGCATGCATGATAAGTAGACCCAGATCTGATTCTAAACGGAAGCCAGAGCCGGTGTCCAGACACTAGGAACGCATAATTATCCCAACAGCAGAGTCGTGTTTTCTGGGAGGGCTTTTATCAGTGTCTGTGGAGCCCCAGATGTACGTTTCAGCATTAGACAAGGAAAAAGATTTATGAAACACATTTCTCCTCTTTCCTGGGAGAAAAAAAAATCTCTTTTGCAAAAAGATAGTGTGTGAGTACATCCCAACCCTTAAGGGAAAGAAAGGAAGAAAATTATATCAGAAATCTATGCTAAAATAAAATTCACTAAAAATGGGGAATGATTGATTATTTCCATATGTTCTTATCCTATTTCACTTTAAATTAATTTTGCAGGAGTCATTTACCATCTCTGCAGTATTTGCTAGGTTTCCTCCTAATGCTGGCTTTGGCACACCTGCAGCCAGTGCATGTCTTTATGGTTAATCTGTACGAACCAAAATTAATTTCAGTGAGAAAGCTAAATGGTTCTCGAGAGTCCTAACTCGTATGTCTAGTTAGCGTCCACCAGGGACAGTAAACACAACCCGACAA
Source organism: Glis glis (assembly GCA_004027185.1). NCBI lineage: Eukaryota > Metazoa > Chordata > Mammalia > Rodentia > Gliridae > Glis > Glis glis. Next base: position 16,691 of record PVJS01034297.1, on the reverse strand, counting down.
GGGTGATAGAAATGTTTCAAGGGCTCTCTTCCAAGTTCTCTCACTATCTTTTTTTTTTTAATTTGCAGGTGCAAAAATTCCATTTGTAATTCTTTAATTCCAAGGGCAATGGGTGTCTTGGGGTCTCAGAATTCAGGACAAGTGGCCAGCTGGGATGTGATATTCTGCTTGCAAGTCATGGCAGGTGCAGAAGGAGGGCAAGCGGTTAAAAGTTTGGCCCGCTCTCCTTTCCTCTCTTTTTGTGCTTCCTTTTCCTCTTCTAGACGGGTATACAATTACATGAGCTGAATTAGTTATCTCCCAAAGCTGTGCTGTTCTACATCCAGGAAAAGGACTTGATTACTCAACCCATGTTTCTAGGAGCCGTATTTGGGTCCTTTTGTGCGGCAGAAGAAAAAGTGCTGAGCACACCCTCTATTTGTTTTGCGATTTGCCTGCTGGGCACATTACATGCGATCACTCTGCTTTCAATACATGGTCTTTCCACTGAGGTTGGAGAATGCCTATAGTTAGAAAGCAATACGAGATGTATAAGATGGAAAAATTAAGGGAAAGCAAAAGTACATTGAGGAGGAGAGAGGAGGGCAAGAAGCAATCACGGATTCCTTTTAATGACAGGAGCTGTCCCTGGCACCCAGGCTTGATTTCTTTCTTACCTTGCCAAGCGTTCCACTGTGAAATGTGGAATTATTAAGCGTGGAGATGAGGAGAGTAACAATAGCCAAGAGAAACATCGCTTTGGTACTCTATGATGTCCGTGGAGTGAGTTTCGCCAGGGCACACACCAGATAGTGTGAGAATCCAGGAAGGGACAGACAGATGTGTCAGCCAAAAAAAGGCATATCTGTGTGGCTACTATAGCTACATGTAATCTCCTTTGTTGGGGCTGTGTCAGCACACAAGCTGCAGATGAACTCAATGACTTCTTTCCCGACCAGGAGTCATTTGTATGGCTTTTCTGCAACCTATTGCTGGAAGTTTAGGATTGAAGGTTCCTGGACTAAATGGGACTAGAACAGGCTCTGGTTTCTTTTCACTCAGATTTTGATGCTCTGTAAAGATTAGCAGGCAAAATACTCTGAGATAAAATACAAACTGAAAAAGAAAGAGGAAATATAGAAAGTGTGGAAGCAAAGAAGGAAAGACATTGAGATGGTCTAGAACCTTGGCCTATGACACTATAAATACTTCATTGTCCATTATTATTTCACATAGTAGGCCTGTTTGATTGTCTGGAGGCTTGGGATATATTTGGTCTTTTTTTTTTCTTTTGTGGTACTAAGGATTGAACCCAGGGGCATTCTGCCTTCAAACTACACCCTCAGCCCTATTTTGTTTTTTATTTGGAAACAGGGTTTCACTAAGTTCCTGAGGGCCTCATGAAGTTGCTGAGGCTGATCTTGAACCTGTGATCCTTCTTTCTCAGCCTCCCAAGTACTGGGATTACAGTTGTATGCCACTACGCCTGGCTTGTTTGGTCATTTTTACATGGTCTCTTTAATGCTGTATGGAATATTGTAAACTTTTACTTATTCAATTATATATGTATTTACTTATAGTATGCCTACCATAGGGACACACCCAGTTAGATACTTAACAAATAGATATATGAGTTGCCATAGTTACTAACTTACATTAACAGTAGGATATACAGAGCCATTCTCTATGATATTAAAAATGAAATGAAAAAAGGGGGGGAAGGAAAAAGTCTATTTGGCAAAAAAAAAAAAAACTTCAGATGCCTGTATACCTTAAGATGTTTAATTGAACATAAATATCTTCCTTGGAAAGAGGAAAGCCCATGAGTATTTTCAGTAATATGATCAGGAGAAATACAACTCTGTGATGAAGTAGTTCCCATCAGGTGGCAGCTGCCTGGTTAGACCCAGGACTAGCCTGATCTCAATATCAGATCCTAGTGTCATGAATAGGAAGGTTACCCTGAGTTGTCTACCCTTCTGTCAGGGGACACAACTTTCCTCCAACATCAAGCTGTCTGCCTTTGGTTTTCAGGTGGATAGTCTTGGATGTAACTCTTTCTTAACTGGTTCTCTCCAGTCCCCGGTTTTCAAAGGAAAAGGAAATGGGTCACAGTTTATCTCTGCCTCATGGTCAAAATTCTATTACGAGCTGGGCATGGTGGCACACACTTGTTTTTTTTTTTTTTTTTTTTTTTTTTTGCAGTACCGGTGATTGAACCCAGGGGCATTCTACCTCCGCACTACACCCCCGGCCCCTATTTTTTATACTTTATTTTGAAACCGAGTCTCACGAAGTTACGGAGGGCCTCACTAAGTACAGAGAGAGAGAAAGAAAGAGACAGGGAGACTGGGATTACAAGCATGCGCCACCGCCCGGCCTGGTGGCACACACTTGTAACCCCAGTACTTGGGAGGCGGAGACAGGAGGATCACAGGTTCACTGCCAGCCTCAGCTACTAAGTGAGGCCTCCGCAACTTAGTGAGACCCTGTTTCAAAATAAAGAATAAAAAATAGGGATGGGGGTGTAGAATGCCCCTGAGTTCAATCCCCAGTACCGCAAAAAAAAAAAAAATCTATTAGGTATCTAAACCCTTGAGTTCTAGATACTTCATACCCCTGGACCTCAGTTCCTCATGGAAGTAAAGAGGTGTATTACTGAAGCTTCAAAAGAACATTTTACAGAGTAGCAGGTGACATCAGGGAAAGGCCAAGAACTTTGGAATCTGCCTGTTCCAGTTCATTCTTCAACCTATATTTATTTAGCATCTGCTGTCAGGCACTGTTCTTGGTGCCAGAGTCGCTCTCCCAATGAAGCTCACACTTTCATGGGGGTCCAAGACTAATTTGTGGCCTTTGGAAAATCTTTTAGTACCCCCTTTTTTGTGGTACTGGAGATAGAACCCAGGTGCATTCTACCTCCGCGCTATCCCACCATGCCAAGCTAACCCCCTTTAACTGTGTTTTATCCACATATAGAGTGAACATTATAATACCATGTTAAGATTTGTTGTCAAGATTAGACACAATGGTATTTAAAGTAACTATTATATATTAAGGGCCCAATGAATGCTATGGAAGTAATGCTATATAACATGTGATGAGACACTTTTTCAATTGTGTGATTTAATCTATATATGTGAATTATTTTTCCTATCACCTCTGTACTATGTGGCTTTAAAGCCTCAGATATCAGAAAATTATACTGTAGAGTTCATAAACTTCTTCCCATTTTTTCTTAAAAGCAACTTCATTTATCAAAGAAATATTTTTTTAATATCTACTATGAATTATCTATTAACTACCAGGCTGGCTCTGGGCATAGTGAAATAAATGAGACTTTCCAGGTTTTCCTTAGGATCATAACAGTAAATGCTTGGATTTCACTAGGATTCTCACTTCTGGAGGACTTACTCTTCTAGAGTTGATGCTGGCTATTGACTATTTTGAAACAAAGAAAGCTAGAAAGGAAAACAGCCTTCTACTTGGCAAGTGGGTCAAGCTGAAGTTTTACCGGAGACCTATAGCTCTGTCTAGAAGATGCTTGGACATCCCACTCTATTCGAGACAAAACAGATGGTGGGACACGTCTCTTGTAGCTGCTCCAGAGGCAATGGTTCAATCTATCAATCTCATTTGCAACTAGGAAAAACCAGTCAGGTTATTTACTGTACTCAGCCATGTGACCAGAGCTGTCACAGCTATTTCAGAGGATATAAATAAAAATAGGGTGATATTTTAGGAAACATACGTCAATATAAAATATGATGCCCACCCTTAAGGCAGGGGGTGGGATGTGTTCATTTATTTATTCAAGGAAAGTCTCTTTAGTAACCATGACCCCTGAAGATTACATGGAGTTCTGAGTCTACTAAGTGACAGAATCAAAACGGTGGAAAAATATGTATTGATCAGCTATTATGTACCAAGCACTATTTATCACTTAGATCATCTCAATTTATTTTTTCATTGACTCTTTCTTAAATGTTGTAATCTTGGGCCTCAAGGAGCTCACTGGGGTGTGACAGGACAGAACAACGATGCAAATTGTGAGAAGGGAAGTCATCGAGGATCAAGGCTGGAGCTGGCGAGCTCGGCAGAGGAGGGAATGGCTTCAGTCCCCAGAGGATGGGGCGGGCTTCCCAGAGGCGATGGCATTCTAGCTTTCAAATATGAGCAACACGTGAAAGAGGTCACTACCAGGCAGGGACACAGATGACACGAGGAGCTAGCGAAACCCCAAAGCCCTCAGAACACCAGGTGACCTATCTCTTCCCAAGCACTCACCTGGAGCAGTGGCCTCAACTGAAAAGCTTGATTTCCCTATGATAAGGACACTGGCTCGGATTCCTAGCCCAGTTCATGGTGCATTGTGGCCTCTTTTATAACTCATTCTTCATTTTATAAAGATAGCATTTCTGTACTGCTCTAGACTCGATCTGGGTAATCAGCGGGCCTTTGTGCTGATGCCGTGCTGTCTTCACTTGTTACACTGATGAGATTTAGGGAAACAAATGGATCCTCTTTATGTCCCACTATTATTATTATTATTTTTTGCGGTACTGGGGATGGAACCCAGGGGCATTCTACCTCTGGGTTACACCTCCAGCCCTATTTTTAATTCTTTATTTTGAAACAGGGTCTCATTAAGTTGCAGAGGCCTCACTAAGTAGCTGAGGTTGGCCGCGAACCCGGATCCTCCCATCTCAGACTCCCAAGTACTGGGATTACAAGTGTGTGCCACCATGCCCGGCTATGTCCCACTATTATTTTTGTTGCTGTTGTTGTTTGTTTTTGTTTTTGGTACTGGGGATTAAAGCCAGGGGCATTCTACCTCTGAGTTACACTTCCAGTCCTATTTTATTTTTTTACTTTGAAACAGGGTCTCACTGAGTTGCGGAGAGTCTCACTAAGTAGCTGAGGCTGGCCGTGAACCTGTGATCCTCCTCCCAAGTACTGGGATTACAAGTGTGTACCACCACACCCAGATGTTTGTTTGTTTTTGATACAGGGTCTAGCTAAGTTACCCAAGCTGGCCTCGAACCTGTGATCCTACAGCCTTAGCCTTTCAAGTAGCTGGGATTACAGGCATGGACTACCACACTCAGCCCACTATTGGGTTTTGATAGATATTGTGACCTTCTTGATACTTTTCTTCTTTCAGTTGGAAGAAGTTACAAGATGTAGGTTAAATGCTAAAATGTAGAGCCAGATACACATAAATTCGAATCGCAGATCTGCCTTTACTAGTCAGGTGATCTTGGGCACTGAATCCCTTCACCTGAATTTGGATCATAGGATTGAAACCAACCTTGAGAGGTGAGATACAACTCTAAATTTAGAGCCCATTAAGGACAAATTTGGAGAGGAAATCTTTACCCCTCTGCTCTGAGGTTAAGGAATTAATACATATAGCTCAGTGATCACACTCGCATTAGGCCATAGAGAGAGGGAACAGCAACCTGTCTGGTTCTCTAACCCATTTGTTCTCCCTTGTCTAATTCAGCAAGTGGGACACTCCATCCTCGGGGAAATTGTTAAGGACTTTGCAAAAAATACTACACACAGGCTCCTCTGCATCTTGGAGGTCTGTGATTACATTCAGAAAATAGCCTTGATTTAAAAAGCTGAACTCATAGAATTTTTGACCTATTATTATTATTATTGATTTTGGAAGTGTTTACTATATGCTAAGCACATTTGGTGGTACTGGGGATTGAACCCAGGGGTATTCTACCTCTGAGATACACCCCCAGTCCCTTTTATTTTGAAACAGGGTCTCACTCAGTTGCTGAGACTGGCCTCAAACCTGCGATCTTCCTGTCTCAGCCTCCCATTTAACTCATTTAATCTTACACCCACCCTTTGAAGGAGGCAGTCATCATCTCAACTTTAAGGTAAGGAAATTGAGGCACAGAGAGGGATAGTGGCTTATCAACCTGTGTGCTCAGAACCTGTGCCATGATCTAGTCTCCAGTTCTATAAGCAAACTTCTTTTAAAATAATTATAATAATAAAATTTTGTATTCTAATTATAAAACTAAGTCATAGTAGGACTTTTTTAAAATAGAGAAAAGAATAAAGAAGTCAAAAATATTTGTGTTTTTATCACTCAGTGATAATGTTTATTAACATTTTGGTCTATTTCCTTTTGGAAATTAAATTGCATATATAATTCTCTTTTCAAATAGCATAACACTGTATATGACTTTAAAAATTTAATGTTACAATTTCAGCATTATCCTATGTTATTAAATGTTCTTATAAACCATAGATTTTAATGGCTGCAAATATTCCAATTATCCAGAGGTACCATAATTTACTTTAAAAACTCCAAAATGTTGGGCTGTTAAGTTGTTTCCAATGTTCTTGAGACCTCTGTGTGGGTTTCTTGAGTCCTCAGCCTGGTCCTCTCAGGAACTGGCTGAGCTCTTTGAAGAACGGATCTGCTGAAGGCACAGTCCCCTACTTCTCTCCCCCAGGTAGAAATACCCCAGAGCCACTGAAGTCAGGTGAGATCTTTGACAAGCCTCTTGAGTGTCCAAATTCTCAATGAGGGCATGGAATCTCATTCAATTAAAAATGTACACAATTTCCCCAGCTTTATAAATAAAATGTGGATCTTGTAAAGAAAGAACAACATAAAAATGAGCAGACAAGAAAAAATAAATTAATCCCCAGTCACACCATTCTGCTTGGTGAGTATCTTTTCACATTGTGCACTATTTTATTACTTGTTGTTTTCCTCAACAATATATTACCCACATTTTCCTGTTAATAAATTTAGGCCATTATAGCTGGGTGCTGGGCCATATACCTGTAATCTCAGTACTTGGGAGGCTGAGACAGGAGGATTGCAAGTTCGAGGCCAGCCTCAGCAGCTTAGCGAGACTGTGTTCCATAATAAAAAAGAGAAAAGGGCTGGGAGTGTAGCTCAGAGGTAGAATGCCCCTGGGTTCGATTCCCAGTACCAAAATAAATAATAAATTTGGGTCATTGCAGATGGGAGTTGATCCCTGCCCAGCCCTCTCCAGCCCTCAGGTCTGATCCCAGACAATCACTTTTAACTCATTTATGATTGCAGGAATATAAATCACTTTCCCTCTTTATTTTGGCACACTTACCACAGACTAGTTGTTGTACTTTCAGAGAGGTAGAAGTAGGCTCCATAGTACCAAGAAGTTTGCCTTTTGCTTCGGGAAAGCAAGGCCCATATTCGTGAGAAAAACACAAATAAGTCTATAAAAAAGTGACCCAAGCTGGGCACACGCTTGTAATCCCAGTACTTGGGAGACTGAGACAGGAGGGTCACAGATTCGCCACCAGCCTCAACTACTTAGGCCCTCCGCAACTTAGACCCTGTTTCAAAATAAAGAATACAAAATAGGGCTGGGAGTATAGCTCAAAGGTAGAATGCCTCTGGGTTCAATCCCCAGTACCACACAAGAAAAAAGTGACCCAAAGTAGTATTTCCAAAAAGGACAGATGTGGGGAATAAGGAAATATCCAGACCATTTTACACACTGAAACCCTTTATGTTACCTTTAACACAGCCTCTAAATCCAGTTCAGTCTCCTGTCCCTCTACCTTGAGTTGGCAAAGAAAGGACCAATTGAGTTAGCTATGCCTATGTATGATGTCCTCATTTTAAGGAGACATTTCCACCTTACCTTCCTCCTGACTTTTCCAAATAGGAGAATCAGAAGCTAGTGCAAGTTCATTTTAAATTAATGTGTTTGAAACCAATAAAGACAGACTATTTTATTTTTTAGTTTGAAACAGGATCTCACTAATTGCTGAGGACCTCACTAAATTTCCGAGGCTGGCCTCAAACCTGTGATCCTTCTGTTTCAGCCTCCCAAGTACTGGGATTACAGGTGTGCGTCACTGTGCCTGGCTCGTTTGCTATTATTTTTTTCTGCCTGAAGGGTTTCCATGAACACATCAGATCTGCTAGTGAAAATTTTTTTCAGCTTTTGTATGTCTGAAGAAGTCTTCATTTGGCCTTCCATTTAGAAGGACATTTTTGCTGGGTATAAAATTCTAAATTGGTGGGGTTTTTTCAATTAAAACATTAAGCCAGGCACAGTGGCACATGCCTGTAATCCCAGTACTGGGAGGTTGAGACAGGTGGATCATAGGATTAAGACCAGCCTCAGCAATTTACCAACACTCTCAGCAACCTAGAGACCCTGTTTCAAAACAAAAGCTAAAAAGGGCAGGGGGGTGTACCTCAAGGTAGAAGGCCTCTGGGTTCAATCCCCAGAGCCACAAAAAACAAAACTTTAAAAATATTTCTTTACTGTGGTTCTGGCCTGCAGCGTTTCTAGCCACAAGTCTATCGGTCTAGTCTCAGTCTCTCATCCATAATCTTCATTTACTCCATACATAATCATAATATGCCTTTTTTCCAGTTGATTTTAAGATTTTTCTTTTTATCACTGGTTTTCAACAATTCATGTTGTGCCATGGTATAGTTTTCTTGTTTCTTGTGCTTGATCTTATAAATCTGTGGGCTTGGAAATTTCATTAAATTTGGAAATTTTTTTAGCGTTATTTCTTCAAAAAATTTTTTTTATTCTCCTCTCTCATTCCTTTCCGTAAGGAACTAAAATGTGTCTCCCCAAAATTATATATTGAAGCTAATCCCCCAGTATGCCTATTTGAAGATTTAGCCTTTAAACAGGTAATTACAGTTAAATGAAGTTATAAGCATGGGGCCCTGATCCAGTATGATTGGCATCTATAGAAGAAGAGGAAGATACATCAGGGATGCACACACAGAGAACAGTCCATAAGTGGGCACAGTAAACTGGGATTGGTGGTGCACACCTGTAATTCCAGTGCTTGGAAGATTGAGACAGGAGAATTGCGGGTTCGAGGGCAGCCTCTGCAACTTAGTGAGACCTGTTTCAAAATAAAAAGTAAAATAGGGCTGGGGGTGTAGCTTGGACATAGAATGCCCCTGGGTTCAATCCCCAGTACCACCAAAAAAAAAAAAAAAAGAAAGAAAAAAGAAAAGGGCACAGTAAGAAGGTGGCTATCTGAAAACCAAGGAGAGACTTCACCTCAGGAGAAACAAAACCTGTCAGCATGTTGACCTTAGATGCCCAGTCACCAGAACTGTGAATGAAATAAAGTTTGGTTTAAACCATCAAGTCTGTGGTATTTTGTTATGGCAGCCCTAGCAAATTAAAACCCTCATTTTGGGCTCCAGTGATGCCTATATTAGACTGCTTAAAGTTATTCCACTGCCAATTGAGGCTCTGTTAATTTTTTTTCAGTTTTTTCCCTCTATTTGGATGCTTTCTGTTGCTATCTTCAAAATCACTAATCTTCTCTATGTTGTTTAATCTATCATTATTCCCATTAAGTGCATTTTCATCTCAGATATTGTATTTTTATTTCTAGAGTAAATTGATTTGGTATCTAAATTTTTTATTAATATACTTTTTATTTTTGTGGCACTGGAGATTGAACCCAGGGGCATTCTACCTCCAAGCTATACCCCCAGCCCTATTTTTTTTTTTTTATTTTGGAACAGGGTCTTGCTAGGTTGATGAGAGTCTGACTACTTGCTGAGGCTGTCCTCGAACCTAAGAACGTCCAGTCTCAGTCTCCTAAGTACTGGGATTATAGGCATGTGCCACCATGTCTGGCATATACTTTCTTTTTTAGAACTGTTGTAGATTTACAGAAAACCTGAGAAGACAGTTTTTGTGGACTGACTTTTGTCTCCCCCAAATTCACATGTTGAAGCCTTAGTCCCCAACGTTACTGTTTTTGGAGGTAGGGCCTTTAGGGAGGTAATTAAGGTTGAATGAGGTCACAAGGGAGGGACCTTCCTCCTATAGAATGGATGTCCTTACAAAAAGGGGACAAGACACCAGAGTTCACTCTCCCCCTGCTGCCCCCCTCCCGTGTTCATACACAGGGAAGCCATGTGATGAACCAGTGAGAAAGAGCTGAGCTCATTTATACAGTATTCAAATATCTGTTCAAGTCCCTGTTTCCAGTTCTTTTGAATATATATATACCAGAAGCAGAATTGCAGTAGTTCTATGTTCAATTTTTTTGCAACAACTACCATACTTTTTCCACAGTACATAATTACTTTTGCTTTTATGGTCTGGGGATTGAACCCAGGGGCATTCTACCTCTGAGCTACACCCACAGCCCCCTATTTTTTAAATTTTTAAACAGGGTCTCACTAAGTTGCTGAGTCTGCCCTGGAACCTGTGATCCTCCTGTCTCAGCCTCACCAGTGCTGGGATTACAAGCATGTGCCACCATACCCAGCTCATAATTACTTTTTTTGTGTGTGTGTGTGGTACCGGGGATTGAACCCAGGGGCGTTCTACCTCCGAGCTCCACCCCCAGCCCTATTTTTTATCCTTTATTTTGAAACCGGGTCTCACGTAGTTGCGGAGGGCCTCACTAAGTAGCTGAGGCTGGCCACAAACCCGGATCCTCCGGTCTCAGCCTCCCAAGTACTGGGATTACAAGCGTCTGCCACCACGCCCGGCTTCATAATTACTTTTTAATCATCTATTCCTCTGTTAGAATGTAAATTCTGGGAGGACAGATTAAATCTGTCTTACATATCTAGTACATAGCACATAGTAAATATGTTAACTCTATGAACAAATGCATGAACTTTTGCATCTGAGAACTGGTTATTAGTAGGAATGGAAACTTGAGGCAGTATGTTATAAAAAACAAAACATAAAACTAGAATTTTAGTCATACCTTTGGTGCCAACTCGTGTGAATTTGGCAAAATATTAACTCTCTTGGGGCCAGGTGTCCTCATCTGAGCATTAAAGAGTTGTGCTGAATGATCTCATGGTTATTTCAACACTGATATGTCTTGTTTCTATGATTCTAGGTGCTGGAATTCCTTATATCACTAGCTGTGCATGTTTGAAAATGCTACTGTGTGTCAAGCTACTGCTATTATTTTTGAGACAGAACAGGGACTCTGGTAGACTGAGTTGGGCGTGAAAATGGCCAAAGGCAGAAAGTATATCAGTGATCCAACATCAGAACAATGAGAATAATACCAATCATCACAACCGAGGGTGGCGCCCTAGGGCTTTAGGTAGAAGTCTGGGATCTCAGGAAGAGGTCAGGACGTGGGCTGCAGAGTAGACTACACAGTCCAGTGGGTGTTATGTCGGTATAGGCAGTGCTGGCCCGAGTTCTGTTCCAGGCTTCCCTGTGTCTCAGTCTCCCTAGCTATGAAATGGTGGGACTAATTGCTACTTTCCCACCAGTTCAACTAGATATATGTAAATAAAAAATTTTAAAGGTGTTAGGGGTATAGCTCAGTAGTAGAGTGCATGCTTAGCATGTGTGAGATCCTGGATTCTATCCCTGGCACCCTAAAAAAAAAGACCATTCAAGAGTGGTGACACACACCTGTAATCCCAGTACTTGTGAGGCTAATACAGGAGGATCTCAGGCTCAAGGCCAGCCTCCACAATTTAGCAAGACTTAGCAACATAGTGAGATCCTGTTTCAAAATGAAAAATTAAAAAAAAAAGGCTAGGAGTGTAGCTCAGAGGTAGAGTGCCTCAGAATTCAACCCTCAGTACCACAAAACAAAACAAAAGAAAAAAACAGACCTTAGTTTTTTTTTTCTCACATAAAGTGTAAGTTGGGGTAAAATGTAAATTGGTGATTTGAGCAAAGAGTATATGGAGTCCCTTGTATTATTCTTGCCACTGTCCTCTAAGTATGAAATTATATAAAAATTAATGGTATGTGTATATATGAAAGTATCACTATGAATCTTACTATCATGTACAACTACAATGCACCAATAAAAGATTATGAAAAAATTCCAAGAAATACTTTTTACTGTTAAAAAAAATTACAAATTTCTGGGTACAGTGGCATATGTCTATAATCTCAGTACTTGAGAAGCTGAAACAAGAGGATCGCAGGTTCAAGGCCAGTCTCAGCAACTTCGTGAGACCCTGTTTCAAAATAAATAGTAAAAAGAGCTGGGGGTATAGTTCAGAGGTAGAATGCTCCTGGGTTCAACCTCCAGTACAAAAATAAAAAATAAAAAGTTAATGAAACAGAAGAAAAACCTATTTAAGAAGACGAGTGAGACAGAAAGTGGAAGATGCACAGGGGCTTTCCTACCTAAGTGTTCCTCATCAACCTCTCTCCTGGAGTATGCCCTACTTCTTCTCTAAGATTAGATTTGCCAGAACTTAAACCCATCCCGTTGTAAGGGAGGGAGGAATTTACTTCACCCTGGAGACAGTTCATATGGGATATTTACCCACACCTGTCTTGGAATCAATTTTGCATGTACAGATGAACTGCTTCTAAGGCAAATCATCCGAACTGTCTTGATATGAAGGTCTTTGGACACTGACCTTGAAGGCACATCAAAATACCAATGTATAAAGCCGGGCATGGTGGCGCACGCATGCTTGTAAGCCCAGTACTTGGGAGGCTGAGACAGGAGGATCGCAGGTTCCAGCCAGCCTCCGCAACTTAATGAGGCCCTATGCAACTCAGAGAGATCCTGTTTCAAAATAAAAGAATAAAATAAGTCTGGGGGTATAGCTCGGAGGTAGAATGTCCCTGGGTTCCATCCCCAGTACCACCAAAAAAAAAAAAACACCCAAAACCAATGTATAAATAGCAACATCTCTAATTTATCATTAGAAATTCAAGCAGACACACTTTGGGATTTATCTGCTGATCAGAAATCTTCTCTCTGATTGTACACTTAAATTTTGTGAATTTTTTATTATATGTCAGTTATACTTCAATAATGTTGATTTTTTTAAAGAAAACTTTAAAAATAAGTTTTTTTGAGGGGGCACTGGGGATTGAATCTAAGGGCACTCTATACCCGAGGTATACCCCCAGCCCTTTTTATTTTTTTTATTTTGAAACAGTGTCTGCTAAATTGCTGAGATTGGCCTTGAACCTGTGATCCTCCTATCTCAGCCTCCCAAATACTGTGTTATAGGCATGCGCTACCATGCCTGGCTTTTTTTTTTTTTTGTACTGGGGATTGAACCCAGGAGCATTCTATCTCTGAGCTATACTTCCAGCCCTTTTATTTTTTATTTTGAAACAGGGTCTTACTAAGTTGCTGAGGATCTCACTAAATTGCTAAGGCTGGCCTCAAACCTACGATTTTCCTGTCTTAGCCTCCCAAGTACTGGAATTACAAGTGTGCACCACCATGGCTGGCTCAAAAAGTCATTCTTTTTTATTGCCCCAATATTTTTATCCCACTTGATATCTGGTATTAGGATCACAGTAACTGCTATTGGAAATAAATAATAAATAGTAGTGATTGATAACTGTTTAATGTAGTACACTTGGAATGACCTAAATTGTCACTTTCCCTTTTGCCAGGACAAATTGAAAATCAGAAAGAGTGTGCGGTTGTTATAGTGGAGTTTGCTTCACCAGAAGGTTGCTATGGTAAATTATTTGATCTGAAATGTAAAAGTGATAACTATGGGGGTCATTTTAGTTCAGATGTATCATCTCTCCTTTTTATTCTAGAGCAAATATTAGAAGGTTGAGTGAATCTCAAGCTGTAGATATTTCTCAGGTCTATTTTTAAATTCACACTGGCTCTTTCCCAGAAAGAAGAGAAACAAAAATCTACTGGCAGTAAAGCCTTTACCTTTTTCCATTGAATTTTCCGAAGAGATTTTTTTTTAATCTTCTGAAAGCCCAGAACAGATGGAGCATTATGAAGAACACTGCAAAACAGAATACTTTTCAAAGTACTTAGGAGAAAATAAAGTGCTCAAAAAGACCTTGTCTTTAAAAAACTCAGTTGACTAGAGACAAAGTATCAGATGGAGTAAATATTTGCCTTCTTTTGAAGGAACTGAAAACAATAAAAGCACAGTCACATGAAATTGTTCTCAGGGTTAGTGTGTAAGGCCGGAGTCCAAAGGATTTCCACTTGACAAAGAATTGGTAGAATTCTTCCTACCAGTGAGATAGTTGAGTGATGTGAGTGATCAGTTCAAGAGAACTGATAAAAATGTTGCTCACTAACGTCCACTCTCTTTTTCCTAACCATACAATTATTCTTTCGATATCAGGAATTTAAATTTAAAACAGTATAAGCTCTCTACGGGGTAGTGAAGAAAATCCCAGATACAGCAGCCTCATTTTGTGCTCACAAAGACTTCACGATCTCTCCTTGTAGGTAGATGAATCGGGTACCTGGCTCTGTGTCACAGGGGAAGGATGTGAGGTCACCTACGCACGGTGCAGGGCTCTGAGTGTTGTTGACTCCGCTTCCCAGTTCACCACCACTCGTTCACTGCGAGTTGCTATCAAACCATTGGGAATGAGCCTGCCCAAAGAACATGTTACAGCAGCCAGTGAAATAGACCAAGAAACTGTCAGTCCCAGGAAAAGTACTGGAGGGAAAATTACAAATGAGGCAGTGACTGCCAAACAGATACAGTTGATTTTTTTTAAACGTCACACTTGACAAATCCTTCACAAGTTTCAGAAGAAAGAGACAAATCACCTTCCATTTGTTATCAATAAAGGTAGCAGGTTTCAAAGGGTTTAAACACCCTCCTAAGAATAAAATAGAGATGGAATGTGGCAAGCTATTGTAAGGTAAGAAAGAAAATACAGAAAAAGAAGTCCAGCGAAAAACAATAAGAGTAAAATCCTCCTTGAAGGGAAGCTGGGAGCACACTTCCTTGGCTGAAGATCCCACGTGAATCAAAGGGAAGAAAAATGGCACCTTGGTTTGGACAAATGAAATGTTAAACCGACCTGCAGTGCTAGTGAGACTGTCACGAGACCTTCAGATGGGTGGCCTGGAGTGTTGGTCTTTTAATACCTGAGGCTGTTTACCAAGCTTAAAGGAACTGGCAAAAGCCTCAAAATGGTTTCAAAGTCACTTCATTATGCTTCTCTTTAGTTCAGGAAAATCAACTAGATGCCTATAGCTCTTAGATGATGGGGACTTAAAAAGCATAAATGCGGCGGTGTAATGTTTGGAATTGCAGGATGTTTTCAAAGATGATGATCTACCAGGCATGGTGTCACACTCCTATTATCCCAGTACGTAAGAGGCTGAGACAGGAGGATCGGGAGGATCAAAGGTTCAAAGCCAGACTCAGCAATTATGTGAGACTCTTAGCAACCTAGCAAGACCCTATTTCAAAACAAAAAAATAAAAAGGGCTGGGGTGTAGATCGGAAGTAGAATGCCCCTCAGTTCAATCCCTAGTACCATAAAAATAAATAAAAATGGATGGTCAGGCTGACTGTGGTGGCGAATGCCTGTAATTCCAGTACTTGGGAGGCTGAGACAGGAGGATCACAGGTTCAAGGCCAGCCTCAGCAATTTAATGGGACCCTTAGCAACATAGCCAGACCCTGATTCAAAATAAAAAATTAAAAAAGGGCTGGTAGTATAGCTTGGAGGTAAAATGCCCTTGGGTTCAATTTCTAGCACACACACACACACACACACACACACACACACACACACACTGGATGGTCAGGTCTGGCTGCAAATGGCTGCCTGAAAGAAAATGAGGATCCTGGGAAACCTATCACAAACCCCTCAGAGCTCCAGAAATCAGCATGGTTTAATTATGTCACTGTCTCAAAGAGAGTGCAGGGGATTTATTGTTTCAATCACTTGGCAGGCACCCCTCCTCCAGGGACAGGGTGTGATTCATGATGCCAGGTCTATTCCAGGGCATGGATCAGATGTCCGTCTCAAAGAAGCTGGGAGTTGGACCTGGGGTCTCACTGCAGAGACTTCTTTTTTTTTTTTTTTTTTTTTTGGTGGTGCTAGGGATGGAATCCGGGGGCAGAATCCTCTGAGCTATACCCTATTTTATTCTTTATTCTTTTATTCTTTATTCTAGCCCTATTTTATTCTTTATTTTGAAACAGGGTCTCACTAAGTTGTGGAGGGCCTCACAAGTTGCTGAGGCTGGCCACGAACCTGTGATCCTTCTGTCTCAGCCTCCCAAGTACTGGGATTACAAACGTGCGCCACCACGCCCGGCTTGGCAGAGACTTCTTAAGGGAATTATTTTTTCTTCTTGGCTAATGAGGCACTCAAGAGAAATCTCTCTTCTTTTGCTGCCATTGGGTGAATAGGTCATCTATCTATCTATCTACCTGTAGATAAATAAAAATATCTATGTTTTATTATAGCCAACAAATATTTTCTTGGCACCTATTATGCACCAGGCACCATGGTAGGTGCAAGGGATAAAGTGGTTAAGGAAACCCTGATGGAATTTACATTCTTTTTTTTTTTTTTTTTGCGGTACCGGGGATTGAACGCAGGGGTGTTCTACCTCCGCACTACACCCCCGGCCCTATTTTTTATACTTTATTTTTGAAACCGGGTCTCACGAAGTTGCAGAGGGCCTCTAAGTAGAGAGAGAGAGAGAGAGACAGGGAGAGAGAGAGAGAGAGAGAGAGAGAGAGAGACAGGAGAGAGAGACAGGGAGAGAGAGAGAGAGCGCACGCGCACACGTGCGAGATCTGAGACTGGCCGCGAACCCGGATCCTCCGGTCTCCGCCTCCCAAAGTACTGGGATTAAAAGCGTGCGCCACCACGCCCAGCGGAATTTACATTCTAATAAGAGTCCCAAGTAAACAAGTAAGCAAAAAATAAATATTTTATTTTATGTGTGTGTGTGTGTGTGTGTGTGTGTGTGTGTGT
>PVJS01034296.1:0-21655 GCA_004027185.1 Glis glis | reverse complement strand
CAGTGGTGTAGGGGGTGAAGAGGACTGTTCACAGGTCCCATGGAGCCATCACAGGTGATGCTAAGGGTTGTGGTGCTAGTGGCCACAGTCCTTGAACCACAGGATATGAAGTACTTTCCCCAGTCCCTTGGGATGAATGCAGAGATGCCTGTGCCTGTGGGATCAGAAGCCAGAGTTCTGGAGCCATGGAATGGGTCCCCTTACACAAGTCCTGCAGGATGAGCATGGATGATGCTGGGATGTGTGGCACTGGTAACTGTGGACTTGGACTTGGGTTGTGGGAAGCAAAGGGGACCTTCACTAGGTCCTACAGAGTGATTTTGGGTGGTACATAGGCTTATAGTACTTGTGGATACAGGACCCAGATGGGCCCTTCTCCAGAGGCCAAGGGACAAGTGCAAGTGGTGTTATTAGGGATAGCAGCTGTGGAGACCTTCCCTTAGTCCCACAGATCAAGCATGGGTGGTGCTAAAGCTTGTGGCATAAGTAGCCACAGTTCTGGAGCTGCAGGACACAGATGTGACCTTTCCCTGGTCCTGAGGGATGGGTGTGGGTGATGCCAGTTTTTTGTTTGTTTGTTTTTCGTTTTGTTTTGTTTTTGTTTCATGCCAGCATTCACAGTCCCAAGGCCATGGACTGGGGAGAGAACCTTCCCTAGTTCTGACTGAGTACAGATGATGCTGGGATTTGGGGTACTAGTTAGCCATAGAACATGGCTTGGACCTTCCCCGGCTCTGATAGGCAGACATGGTAGGATTCCAGGACATTTTGCACCAGCAGTTGCAGTTCCCAAGTGGGCTGGGGAGCCACAGTGTAAGGGGGTAGGGAGGGATTTTTAGCTCTGGCAGTTGACAGTCTTGAAGATGCAGGATGCTAAGAGGGCTGGCCTCTGCCTTGTAAGGTTGAGAAGCCAAGGCTTCTAGTGGCATCAGGGAACAAAAGCTGCTGGTCCCTAAGGCAGGATGGCATTTAGCAGTGCTGTTGTAGCAGCTTGGGTTCTGAGGGTTGGGGAAGCCCAATGTGGGCTATTTCTTTAAAACAGAACAGTTGCTCTTAGATCAGCCAGCTCCTCAAAGAGGATTTGAAAGCCAGTAAGGACTGTGGAATTCTCCTAACTGTAGTCTGCTGCTCCAATGGGGGTTCATGGTACTTTCTGATTACATTTTTCTGGCAACCTGGAATTCCCTCCAGTATAGGAGGCCAGAGTGGAAGGTACAGTTTATTGTATTATTTCCTTGAAATACAGTTTTTCCTTTGTCGCCCTGGTTCTTCTTTGTGGCAAAGTCATTTCAAGGCACTTCTATTCAGCCATCTTGACCTCTTTTATCTTTCAAATGATTTAAAAAATTATTTGTACAAGTTGAGTATACTTTATCCAAAATGCATGGATCCAGAAGTGTTCCAGATTTCAGATTTTATTTTGAATATCTTCATATACATAATGAAATGTTTGGGGGATGGGACAAGAGTCTAAATATGAAAATCATTTATATTTCATATATACTTTTTTTTGGTACTGGGGATTGAACATGGGGCATTCTTCCTCCAGGGTATGCCCCCAGCCTTTTTTGCTTTCTATTTTTGAAACAGGGTCTTACTATGTTCCTAACACCTGTGATGGCCTCATTCCTGTGATCCTCCTGTCTCAGCCTCCCAAGTACTGGGATTACATATGTGCGACACCACGCCCAGCTTTATACATTATTTTTAATGCACCTGAGTTGCAACTACAACATGAAGTCATGTGGATTTTCCACTACTGGCATCATGTTAGCACTCAAAAAGTTCTGGATTTTGGAGCATTTCAGATTTTTGGATCAAGGATATGTAATCCATATAAAATATAGTCAGTGATTTTTTTGTACAGATAAAATTCACCATTTTAACCTTTCTTTTTTGCAATACTAAGGATTGAACTCAAGAGTGCTCTGTCTATGAGCTATATTCTAGTCCATTTCTATTTTTATTTTGAGACAGAGTCTAAGTTTCCCAGGATGGCCTCAAACTTGTGATCCTCCTGCTGCCCAAGTTTCTGGGATTAATAGGTGTATGCCACTGCTCCCAACCATTTTAAAGTGTACAGTTCACTAGTTTTTATATGTGGGTCCATGACATCTTGAGCCAGATTATAATTATCCTTAGATAATATTGTATGTGATTTGTAAATTCTGGGTCTATTACATTTCAATAGGCAATAAATAAAATCTACAATTAAAATAATATTAGCATATGCCAGGTATGGTGGTACATACCTGTAATCCCAGTACTTGGGAAGCTGAGACAGGAGGATCACAGTTTCGAGACCAGCCTCAGCACTTTAGAGAGGCCCTCAGCAACTTAGAGAGACCCTGTTTCAAAATGAAAAATAAGAGCCAGGCGTGGTGGCGCACGCTTGTAATCCCAGCGCTTGGAAGATTGAGACAGGAAGATTGCAGGTTTGTGGCCCGCCTCTACAATTTAATGAGACCCTGTTTCAAAATAAGAGATAAAATAGAGCTGGGGTGTAGCTCAGAGAATGCCCCGGGTCCAATCCCCAGTACCCCAAAAATAAGAGAGAAAAGAAAAAATAGAGCTGGGGTGGGGGTGTAGCTTAGAGGTAGAACACCTGAGTTCAGTCCCCAATATCATACATACAAAAAGAAATAGCATAATATATAGCAATAACTAATGTTTTCTAATGAGCTGGCCACTTAAAAATGGTTGAAAAATAGAAAATGGGAAAAGATTCAAAATAGCCAAAACACATGTCATAAAGTTCACATACAAAGTTAGATCTTATGTACTTTATTCATGCAGAATTTACTTATAATTCATAAGAGTGAGAGGCTTATAAGCCTGTTTTTTCTGACTGCAGAAAGGGCTGATGGCAGTTATAAAAAATAACAAGGGGAAGCTAAGTGAGAATAGAGAAAAAATTTAAAATATGAAAAAATCACAATCTTTAGCACAAAATAGTAACAATAAACCCTGAGGACAGAATTACATTCAAATATAACTTCCCAAATTGATCTATAGTTAAACATAACCCCAATTAAAAACTTATGGTTTTTGTTGTTTGTGTATTTTGTTGTTGTTTGCAGTAGTAGGGATCAAACTCAGGGCCCTGTGATGACAGATTAGCACCCTACCACTGAGCTACAACCCCAGCCCCTGTTTTGTGGTTTTTAAAGTCAAAGAAAATCCAGTGGAAAAGATTTTTTTATTTGGTCTCTCAATATTACAAAGCATTTATCTCAATAATTATCTATTGAATTAATCAGGATAAGGTACTTTATGCTTTAGTAATAATCCCCCAAATCTCAAGGGTCCGAAAACATTTATTTCTTTTTCATGATATATCCCATTAAAGTTGAGAGGAACAGGAAGTTGTTCTGTTTTCCTCAGGAGCTCAAGATATTGAGGCTCTACCACCTTATAGGTATCTCTGCTGGTCTCTTTAGATCTGCTGCCAGGAAAGAGAGCATGGTTTTGGTTTAGATGGCCCATTGGCCAGAACTAGTCATATGACACCATCTAACAGCAAGAGGGTTGAATATAGTCTTCCATATGTCCAGAAAGAATGAGATGTTGGTAAATGTGTTTCATATCTATTTAACTTCAAGAACAACAAAATAAAGTTTATCCCATGAGTTAGCCAAAAAAGAAAATGATATGTAAAAAAAAATTATGAATACTACAGTTGAAAGATATCAAGTACATATAGCAAGATCCTACAATTCATTCACTGTAATGAAAGTGTTTGTCTATATCTAATGTGAATTTCCTCCCATACTCCTATGTGCTGGCTAATGGAGAACAAGGTAAGGATCAATTTTCAGTCCTACCCAGTTATAAATTTATTTAAATCTGGACATTAAAATAGTCTCTAGCTAATGCACAGTCTATAATTCTTAGTCTCTCATATTTCTTATTTTTCTTAATTTATCTCCAAATTTGGGTATCTGGAAAAATTGGAAGGGGGCTTATGGCACAAGAAAGATGGACCTCTTAAGAATGACCAGGTGTGGTGGTATACGCCTGTAATCTCAGGACTTGGGAGGCTAAGACAGGAGGATTGCAAGTTTGAGGCCAGCCTTAAGTTAAAAAATAGTGCTGCGGGTATAGCTCAAGGGTAGAATGCCCCTGGGTTCCATCCCCAGTAACTAACACACACACACACACACACAGAGAGAGAGAGAGAGAGAGAGAGAGAGAGAGAGAGAGAGAGAGAGAGGAGAGAGAGGAGAGAGAAGAGAAGAGAAGAGAAGAGAGAGAAGAGAGAAGAGAAAAGAGAGAGAGTGAGAGTGAGAAAATAAAAAAGAATGGGGCCTAATTGTTCCACACCTGTCTGGGTGATGTCCTCAGTTGCTATTGTTTTCCATGCATTTGCTGTTGAAATCAGGCCTAGTATAATTTGTAGCTCAATTTTTCACTTGGTTTTTCCAAAACCATTTACTCTCCACGGCTAACTTGGACTTACCTTGGTGCATCCTGATATCCAAAACTCACCTGAAGTTTGGCTGTGACTCCTGTCAAGGGCCAATATATCTTAGTCATGAGCACAGTCCTTGGGGCCAAACTACTTGGATTCAAATTTATCTTTGCTACTTCCTATCTATGTAATCTTTTTTTTTTCTTTTGTGGTACTGGGGATTGAACCCAGGGACATTTTACCTCCGAGCTTCACCCCCAGCCCTATTTTTTATTCTTTATTTTGAAACAGGGTCTTGCTAAGTTGCGGAGGACCTCACTAAGTAGCTGAGGATGGCTGTGAACCTGTGATCCTCCGGTCTCAGCCTCCCAAGTACCGGGATTACAAGTGTGTGCCACCACGCCCAGCTCCCTATCTATGTAATCTTAAGTAAACCATTTAACCTTTCTTTTCTTGGGTTTATTCATCTGTAAAATGAGGGTAATAATAGTACTTGCCACATAGGGTTGTTGTGTGCGTTAAGTTAATTAATATACTGAAAGTGCTTAGAATAGTACTTGGCACCAAGTAAGTGCTAAACAAGTGATGGCAGTTGCTATTGCTGTTACTCAGCTCTAACCCAGTAGTGACTTTCAGTTAACTACCTTTACCTAATTAATCTGTTTATTCAACAGATATTTATTGAGTTCTTGTACCAAGCAACTGTTCTGCATAGTGCAGAATAGCAAGTTAGAAAAACATGGAACTTACATTCAAATGGAAGGAGACAGACAATAAACAAATATCAGGTCAAATGTGCTAGAAAGAACAAAACAGCAGGGAAGTAAGTATTTGGACAAAGATAAAATATTTTTTTGCTTGTTTTCATTTTGTTTTGAGATGCTGGGGATCAAAACCAGGGTCTTGTGCATGCTTCGGTAAGAGATCTACCACTGAGCTATACTCCCCCCTCCACCCCTGAGCATTTACTTTTTGGGGGAGGGGGTAGCAAATTAAAAATTTTATTTTATTTTTTGCAGAACTGGGGATTGAACCCAGGGGCATTCTACCTCTGAGACACACCCCCAGTCCTATTTTTTATTTATTTATTTTTTTTTTTTTGCGGTACCGGGGATTGAACCCAGGGGCGTTCTACCTCCGCGCTACACCCCCGGCCCTATTTTTTATACTTTATTTTGAAACCGGGTCTCACGAAGTTGCGGAGGGCCTCACTAAGTAGAGAGAGAGAGAGACAGGGAGAGAGAGAGAGAGAGAAATCTGAGGCTGGCCGCGAACCCGGATCCTCCGGTCTCTGCCTCCCAAAGTACTGGGATTACAAGCGTGCGCCACCACGCCCGGCTTATTCTTTATTTTGAAACAGGGTCTCACTAGGTTGTGGAGGGCCTCATGAAGTAGCTGAGGCTGGCCGCAAACCAGGATCCTCCGGTCTCAGCCTCCTAGGTACTGGGATTACAAGCGTGCGCCACCATGCCCAGCAAGTTAAAAATTTTAAATGGCTGTTCTGATCCAACTTACAGAAAAGGTAAAGATAACTCCCAACATGCCTGTACTGCCTTGGTGACCAGGGAAGTCACTCTATGGCTATGGCAAAGTCAGCCTAAGGCTTTGCTGTCTTGTTATCACTGTTTCCCAGGGTGTGCTTGTCAAAGAGAGATTCTTCCATGCCAGATCCTGGAGCTCCCATCTTGCACAGTTTGTTCCAGTAATGAATTTCAATACAGTCCCACAAGTGAGAGTCATTTTTCTCAGGGGCCAGTTTGTTCAGTTTCAATAGTGAGTAATGCACTACTGGAAGTATCATACCTATTCCATTATTCATCCTGCTCTCCCAGTCACCACAGTCTGGTTTCTTTTTTGTTTTGTTTTGTGTTATGTGATTTTTTTTTCTTGAGCTGGGTTTTATTTATTTTCTTAGAAATTTATTTTTTTAATTTTGTGCATTGCAAATTTGACATCATATTGGGGTAGAGTGTCAGATAGACACATGTACATAGTTCTCGGTGTCCGCCCCACCGAGACCCTCCCTCCTCCCCACACGTCTTTGATATTGGCGTTGGTAGTTTTGTATATATTCACAGCATTGTTACACTCTTTATCACTTCATCTCCCATCCCTGATCCCCTTCAGTCACTCCCCTGGAGTCTCTGCTCCTCTATCTGATGTTGCCCTTATTTCTGAATATCTCTCTAGCTTCCACATATAAGAAAAAACATAACATCTACTGGTTTTTTGAGACTGGCTGTACTCGCTTAGTATGATATTCTCGAGTTCCATCTATTTTCCTGCAAAAGGCAAGATTTTGTTCTTTATGGCTGAGTAAAATTCCATTGTGTGTATATGCCAAAGTTGTGTGATCCATTCATCTGTTGATGGATACCTACACTGGTTCCATAATTTGGCTACTGTAAATTGTGCTGCTATGAACATGGATATGCAAGTATTATAATATTCTGATTTCATTTCCTTTGGGAAGATGCCCAGGAGCGCTATCACTGGGTATGGCAGATCAGTGTGGAGGTTTCTCAGAAGACTGGGAATGGAACAGTCTAGTTTCTTGATATCCCAAAGGAAGATTCAGCCTCCTCATTGTTTCCACAGCTTCATTAGTTTCTCAGCATGTTCCCTCTTCTCATGAGATTGGTTTAGAAAGTACTTAGCAAGAGGCTGGGTGTATAGCTTAGTGGTACATTGCTTGCCTAGCATGTGTGAGACCCTGGATTTGATCCCTAGTATCACCACACAAACAAAACAACCCAAATTTCCCAGCAAAATAGTGAGAAATAAATGTCTATATAAAAAAAAGAAAGTATTTAGCAGAGTTCTTGAAAGCCACATCATGGTCAAAGCAGAAAGACATGGGCAGGTAGACAGAGAAGATGTAGAGCTCCAGGTCGATGGTGGCCTCCACGTCCTGGTGTAGTTCTGGCTCGCCTGTGGAGACATGGTCATCATGGCGGGCAGCTGTGCAGTGCTGGAGGGGCAACCTGAGGATGCTGTGAGGAGGCAGCAAAGGACTGCTGGCTCTGCGTGGCCAGTTGGAGTTGGGGTCGAGGCCTGAGTTCATCTAAGCACTGTTGAAGCGGAAAACTGCAGTGACTCTCACCAAAGAATATCTGACTGGGACTTACCTTTTATGTAAGTAATCAGTGAAATCTTCTTTATAAGGTAACATTGGAAAGAGGCCTAAAGTAAAAAAGGACTTAGCAAAATCAAAGGCTCTGATAGGGAACTTCTTGATGAGCTCATGAAAAATAGAGGCCAACATGGCTGGATTGAACAAGAAGGAAAGAGATAAGAGATGAAGTTGGGCAAGTTTGGAATAGCCAGATCATGTAGGGCCTTTTAAGTGGTTCAGTTTTACTGTTTGACTTAAATTTTAAAAAGATGATTCCCATTGTCATATTGAAAATATTCTTGGATCAGGAATGCCAATGGTAGAAACAGGGAGACTAGTTAGGTGGCTGCTATAACAGCATAGACAAGATATGATAGTAGCTTGGTTCAAGGTGGTAATTATGGAGGTGGTAAGATGTGGTCAAATTCTGTTTGTATTTCAAAGGTCCAGACAAGACTTGCTAATGGATACCAATGAATGAATGAGAAAGAGGATTCCAACGTTTGGGGTTTGACCCCACTGGAGGGGAAGATGTGAGTGAAGTAGGATTAGGGGAGGACCAGGGTAGTCTTGATTTGCATCTCTCTGATTGCTAATGATGTTGAACATTTTTTTCATACATTTATTGGCCATTTGTATTTCTTCTTTTGTGAAGTGCCTATTTAGTTCACTTGCCCATTTTTTTAGGTGTGTTATGTTTGAGAGGCTATGGGACATAAACATAATACCAAGAAAGCAGAATAGATGAATAAGGATTTCAGAGTAAGGGTGCAAAAGTATAGATTTGAGAATTGTCATCAAACATAAATGTCAGGTAAGGCCACTAGAGAAAACGAGAGTATCTAGAAAGTGAATGTAAATAGAAAATAGGTCTAAAGACTAATCCCTGGAGCCTTCCACTTAGAGGTGAGGAAATGTGAAACCAGCAAAGGAGATTGAGAAAGGGCTATCAGTTGAGTGGTATTCCTAAAGCCAAATGAAAAAAAAAATATTCACAGGAAAAGGAGGTAATCAAATTTCAAATACTGCTGATAGAATAAATAAGACCACTGAGAATTGGCTCACCTAATTATTTTTTTAAAGCTCCTAGAAAATGGCAGCTGTACTAATTTTTCTGTCTCTCAAAACTACAAAAAGGGGGAGGAAAAAAGGAGAAGAGTGGGTAACTGACAGATCCAGGAAAGAACCTAGCAGTGGAGGAGGCTGGGAACCAAGCGAAATTATACAAACCCAAAGGATCAGATTGACTCTGGATTTCACAACAGCAACATTGGAAGTAAGACAGCTGTGGGGCAATGACTTCAAAATTCGTAAGAAAAGCTGGGCACAGTGGCACACACCTATAATCCCAGTACTTGAGAGGCTGAGACAGGAGGATTGCAGGTTCAAGGACAGCCTCAGCAATGTAGCAAGACTCTTAGCAACCTAGCGAGACCCTGTTTCAAAACAAAAAATAAAAAAAGTGGTTGGGATGTAGCTTGGTGTAGCCCCTGGGTTCAATCCCTAGTGCCACACACACACAAAAAAAACTTTCTTCATAAGAAAAATTACTTACCCATTAGAATTCTCAAATTGTAAGGGAGACTCTCAAAAGGCTAAAGAAATGGCAGTAACAAATAACTATTAAAAAGAAGGATGCCAGGCCTGGTGGTGCACGCTTGTAATCCCAGTACTTTGGGAGGAGGAGACCAGAGGATCAGGGTTCGTGGCCAGCCTCAGCTCGCTCTCTCTCTCCCTGTTTCTCTTTCTCTCTCTCTCTCTCTGTCTCTCTCTCTCTGTCTCTCTCTCTCTCTCTCTCCTTAGTGAGGCCCTCCGCAACTTCGTGAGACCCGGTTTCAAAATAAAGTATAAAAAAAAATAGGGCTGGGGGTGTAGTGCAGAGGTAGAACGCCCCTGGGTTCAATCCCCAGTACCGCAAAAAAAAAAAAAGAAGAAGGCAGTTAAAATGGACGGGGGTGGGGGTCTTTTAGCAGTTTGATCCCCAATCTACTGAGTTGACTGGCCTTGTTCACCCAGGCAGAAGAGTGGAGATTTATTCTCTAGGTATTTGTTTTCTGGGGAGTAAAAGATAGAGATCCCAAGGTGAGTACCATGTCATAAATAGGTGAATCAGGTGTAACTAAATGGGGATGCTAAGATTCCTGGCTCCCTTTCATTGCTCGGCTCCCATAACACTTGACAGTGACAGCATAATTTCCAGGCGATAGATTTTACAACTGATCAGATTGTAGTAAAGACCTCTAATATCTACAAAGGTACTAACATCTAGAGCTTCCCAACACATTCTCTCTTCTTACCCTCAAATTATTCTATGTGAAGTTCAAATATCTACCCATGCCCTCTGAGTTTCTAATTAATCTTTTTAGTTTACCACTAGAAACATTAGGAGATAACCAAGAATAAAGGCACTCTAGAGAAGATTTTGACAAGAAAAAACAGCAGCCATGACAGGAAACAAAGCCATGCATGACAAGGAAAAATAAAAAACTATCTCAATATCCTCAGATTGGTAAGAGAAGATAACATATCTGTGAAACCAGAACAGGAAGCTATTAAAAAACTGAAAACTAAAATGAATTTTTGGAAATGAAAATATAATAGTAGAAATAAACTGAATATAAAATAATTTGGGGGCTGAGGATGTAGCTCACTGGTAGAGCAGGTGCTTAGCATGTGCAAAGCTCTGGGTTCAATTCCCAGCACTACTAAAAATAAATAAAATAAGGATAGAATTGATTAAGTTTCCACCGAGCATGGTGGCGTGTGCTTATAAGTCTAGTACTTGGGAGGCTGAGACAGGAGAATCACAGGTTCAAGGACAGCCTCAGCAAGTGAGACTGATCAACCTAGTGAAACCCTGTTTCAAAATAAAAATAAAATAGGGCTGAGGATGTAGCTCGGAGGTAGAATGCCCCTGGATTCCATCCCCAGTACCACAAAAGAAAAAAAAAAGAATTGATTAGATTTCCTAGAAAGTAGATAAAAAAGACAGAAATTGCAATAAAGAAAAAAAGAGAGGCCTAACATTTAAATAATCAAAGAAATTTAAATAATTAAAGAAAACAAAGGGGAGGATAAAATTAACAATATTAAAATTGTTGTAAAACAAAATGGCCCACTGAATGCATAACACAAGGAATTAAAACAACCCCCTGCCGGTACAGTGGCATATGCCTGTAATCCCAAAGACTTGGGAGGCTGAAACTGGAGGATCCTAAGTTTTAGGCCAGCTTAGGCAACTTAGTGAGACCCTGTCTCAACACAAAGTGAAAAGGGATAGATGGGGTTGTAGCTCATTGGTAAAGCACCCCATCTCTAGTACCGGGAGAAAAAAATCCTCAGTCAAGGCATAGCATCATGAAATTTCAGAACTCTTAGGGAAAACATAAGACTACAAATATAGGATCAGAATGGCATTAGACTTCCTCAGCAGCAACTTTGGAACAAGACAGTGTTGGAGCAATGCCTTCAAAATTCACGAGGAAAGCCAGGTGTAGTGGTGCACACTTGTAATCCCAGTACTTGGGAGGCTGAGACAGGAGGATCACAGGTTCAAGGACAGCCTCATCATGAGATTCTCAACAACATGGCAAGACCTTGTTTCAAAACAAAAATAAAAAGGTCTAGGGGTATGGCTTAGAGAGAGATTTCCCCTAGGTTCAACCCCCAGTACCAAAAAAAGGGGGGACTGTGAGGGTGTAGCTTGGATATAGAATGTCCAGTACAAAAAAAATCACAAGGAAATATTTTTCTACCTAATCAAATTATTATTTAAGAATAAAGTTAGAGCCAGGAATGGTGGCACATGCCTGTTATCCCAGTAATTCAGGAAGATGAGGCAGGAGGATAGCAAGTTGGAGGCTGACCTGGGCAACTTAGGAAGACCCTGACTCAAAAAGGGGGTTCTGGGTATGTAGCTCAGTGGTAGAGCACTCTTGGGTTCAGTTCCCAGTACCACAAAAAAAGAAAAGAAAAAAGTTAGAATGAAGGGGTATGTAGCTCAGTGGTAGAGCACTCTTGGGTTCAATTCCCAGTACCACAAAAAAAGAAAAGAAAAAAGTTAGAATGAAGACATTTTCAGACATGCAAAAAGATAAAACATAGGATGAAAAGATAAAAAGTATCCCCAGGAAGATGTTGACTGTGAAAAATCTCAGGATGATAACCATAATAGTCATTCACATGAATGTAACAATGTTTCTCAAGAGACAAAGATGCCCACTGCCCAGAATCATCTTTTGATCCAGAGAACACAAACCTGGGTAAGCATAGCCCAGGTTCTTATCTGCTCTTTACCATGTTGTTATACATATAGTTCATGCTATTCTCCATGCCCTATTGTTCAGATTAGCTGACAACACTGATATAGCCCCACAGAAGTTTTTATATCTACTCTTAGTTGTCTACAGGTATATAAGGGTAAGTTTAGAAACAGAAATTATAGGAGTCTAGTCTCCCAGATCACATTGCTGTGACATATTTACTTGGCCATGCTATACCCCTACAACTATATGCCTCAATTGTGGTGAGTCTTGCATTTCACAAAATTCTCTCAAGCTTTGCCCACTGACTTCCCTGGAATGGATGGATCCTCTTGGAATTTCATAGGGAAACAGAAACTAGACTGTTAGCTTCTTTTTTCCAGAGAGCCTTTATGTAACTATAGCAATATTATCTTTTCTTTATATAGCTAGGTTCATGGATACTAGCAAGATTTTGAAAACCAATATGCTATCTAAGGATTCCCACATAGGAGAGTAGTAAATGTTCTTTGATATCATTAAGTTAATGAAGAATCCAGGTCTCTGCTAACTGATTTGTCTTTCACAAACTGAACAGTTGCAAATGCATTGTACAATTTAGTCAAAACTGACCTAACATTCAGGTATGAGCATTATCAATGGTAGGTGTGTTGTTCCCCTCAAATAGGAGTGCCTAGCTTTTTTTCAGATTTAGACATATTTAGTACTGATAAAAACATTTCTTATTTTTCAGATTAGAAGAATTAAAGAAAATATCCATTTTATCTTGTCTAGGTATAGATAATTCATTTGTTGGGGTTATTTTTTTCTTATTTTTTATAGGTTTGATCATCTTTTCTTAACCTTAGACCTTTTACTCTTTTTACAACAAATGTCCTATATAACATCAGTTTTGCATTCCTCAAATCAGATACTGAACAGATAATGAACATGTATGTATTCACACATAATATAAATGATACAGTGCAGTGTCATGACCAATATGGAAAATAATTTATAAATTTAAAAAGTAGGTCCTTGTGACATGTCTAGACTAAAAGATGTAATGAGTTATTTTGTTGCTTATATTTGTGATTACAGAATCATAACATAACCAATGCAAGCTGATTAACATCTATATTGCTTTGCTGACTTAAATATTACAAGCTTCAAGCCAGGCATGGTGGCACATGCCTGTAATCCCAGTACTTGGGAGGCTAAGACAGGAGAATCACAGGTGTGAGGCTAGCCTCAGCAATTTAGTGAGACCCTATTTCAAAATAAAAAATAAAATAGGGCTGGGGGTGTATAGCTCAGAAATGGAACACCCCTGGGTCCAATCCTCAATACCACACAAATAGCAAGAAAAAAACCCTACAAGCTTCACCTGTAGGTACTGCCCTTATCATACTCTATAAACCACCTGGCTAAGTATGCCATCTGCTCTCTCCACACCTAGAATTCTCACCAGAAGTACTGCCTACTGTCAGTTCTTTTCAGACCAGGAGACGAAGGACTCAGCCTTGTCACTAGAACTACAAGTAAGAGGCTTGGTGCTTGGCATGATAAAAGGTGTATTTGCTAACTATGCCAGAGGTCCTTGCTCTCACATTCCTGGTCTTTGGCCATGGTACATGAAATCTTCCATTTCCCTCAATGTCTTGTTTTAAAAAAGGGGTGGGGGGAGGTGCTCCTATTGTGCCTATACCCACAACTCTGATGGTTGGACTCTTAAAGAAGCTGGACTTAATAGAATTATAACCAAAAAAGCCTTCCAAACATTCTTAAGCTAAAACTAATTTATAATGTTCTTAAGCCCAGATTCCAAAGCTTGACCTTTCATATCAGGAATAATCACATATATTGGAAATATTTTAAAAATTCTTACTAGTTTTTAACCTCTTATTATTCTCTGTCCAGGCAAAGCCAAATTGTTAGTAAAGTGTACCACTACTGGACTAGTCCCTAAGAATGCATCTTTGAGGGCCTAGAGGTGACTCTCCTAAGTAATGTTCTAAGAATGCGAAAAGATCCAACCTGAAGTGGGACAACCCACACCTCTCATGAAAGATATATATATGTATATGTATATATATACACATAAATGATACAATGCAATGTCATAACCAATATGGAAAATAATATATTTATAATAGTATAATATTTTAATATAGTTATAAATTACATTTAATATAAGTATAATTATATATTTATAATAATATATTTATATAATATTTTCCCCTTTGGTACTGGGGATTGAACCCAGGAGCATTCTGCCTTTGAGCTATACCCCCAGCCATGCCCCCCCTTTTTTGAAACAGAGTATCACTAAGTTGCTGAAGCTGACCTTGACTCTGCAATCCTCCTGTCTCAGCCTCCCAAATCCTGGGATTACAGGCATGTGCCACCATGCCTGGCTCATCAAAGATATCTATGTGTGTGTGTTTTTTTTGTGGCACTGGGGATTGAACCCAGGGGCATTCTACCTCTGAGCTACACCCCCAGCCCTATTTTTTTATTCTTTATTTTGAAACCGGGTCTCACTAAGTTGCAGAGAGCCTCACTAAGTAGCTAAGGCTGGCCGCAAACCTAGATCCTCCAGTCTCAGCCTCCCAAGTACAAGTGTGCACCACCACGCCCGGCTTCATCAAAGATATCTAAGTGTTCTAGAGATTCACAGGTTTATTTGATCCCCCATTTTTCTAACCTAATTTCCCTGCTTAATGATCTTTCAAAAAGTATAAAGTTTTACTTGAGTTCTGGCTACAAATACCTCACATAGTTTTAACTAACTGAGATAACCAGGTTGAAACAAGTGGACACCTGCACATAGTAATGCCTAACCTAATCAAAACCTTCAGAGTCAAGCCTCTAAGGATAAGGGCTGTAGGACAGGAGATCTAGAAGTCATTGGCCAGTACATTGGTTCCATGTATCTAAAAGGAAATCTCAAATGTTAAGTCTTGAATTAAAGGGTTACTAGCTTGAAATTCTGGCTTGTTACTCAATGTATGACACCCATAATGCATGTACTTTCAGCAAAGACCCAGAAGGTCCAAGAGGTTGCTACATCTGAACTGCCTCCTAAATAACTTTAGGACACCACTGCTGTGGACTGTAAAATAGACCTATCTTTCTCAAGGATGACTTTTAATCCTGACAGTGGTCGATGTGCTTACCAAAATGGCTCTTACCTTCAGTGGGCCTATTGGCTCCTAGGAACTATTAGTATAATCCCTGGAGTATTCTACCACCATTTTCTTCCTGACAACCGCATCCTTTACCCCACAGTTCATATTCATAATGTAGAAAGGACTGCTAAAAGACTTCTTTTAGCTTAAAGGGAGAATTTTTATTCTCCTAGTCACCATTCAAATAAAGGGAAGAGAAAAGAAGTATTGCCTAAATCCTGGAAAAATATCTCTACAACTACATATGATATTGACAACGCTCCTGGTTCCTTTAATCACTGAAAAATATGCATATAAGAATGTACTATATTTGTTTACACAGAATTTCACTACATAGTAATTTTGACTTCTACACCTGCTTTTTCTCTGCACCACTGGATAATTCCACAAACTATAATCAATCAGTGGCTGGGAAGGACTATAGACAAAGAAACCTAGAAAAATTTTGAGTAAACCTTTCAATGTTCCAAGCAATAAACAATTATCAGAAGACATAATCCAAGCTGGAGACAGCATTTTCCTCCAGGACACACCCATATTATCTATTTTAGCTAAAAATTTCTGCAGCCATTCAGGGCATATATGTAACTAACCACCTCATATTCAGCCTAGAGTTGTATATTCAATTCACCCCTCCACTGCTGCTCCCTGTTTCTCTGGTTACTTTCTCACCCCATACTCCAATACCAGAAAGAATGCAAGAAGTCCCAACAATACCATGTCCAACTTTTCAGTTGTCTTAAAACTACAGAGTGCTAAAACACATGTGCAACTTTTATTGACTTCAACCCTGCTTCTACCACCCAAATCTATGCCTCTAAGTTAAAACTAGGAACTGCATTGCCACATACAAGACAGAACACATGTAAATGATACATAGTTAAATAAGAAAAAATTACTAAGAATGCCATATTTGGGGCAGCAGGGGAAAGGTGTATCATCAGCATAACCATAGGCTTTTGTAGTTGTTTTTGTTTTTATTGTATTATTAGTATGCATAAATATGCATTAAACTGCTGGGTATGGTGGTGCACGTCTGTAATCCCAGTACTTGGGAGGCTGAGACAGGAAGATTGAAGGTTCAAAGTAGCCTCAGCATCTTAGCAAGGCCCTCAGCAACTTAGACCCTGTTTCAAAATTTAAAAACAGGGCTAAAAAAAGCCTCTGGGTTCAATCCCCAGTACCACATACACAAAAAAAATGCATTAAACCACTGAAATTTTTATGTATCTCTTAAGCCATTCATATTAACATTTTTAGATGTGTAAAAGTTAGTATATAGAAAATGTTGGAAACAAGGCAAAATGAACTTTAAAAACAAAGTTTTAATAATTCATATTTCAATTACTTTAAGGAAATACAAGGATGTTTTACTCTTAGATGAAATAAAAGTCTCTGCTTGAGGACTTCAACTTTAATCTGGGGTTTTCAAACACTGATATAGTTGCATAGCCTTTTAAAAGCCTTTGGGCACAAAACTGGTAAAATGTGGATTTAGTTATTGGCATGCCTGTGCAACAAAGCATTTGGGAGACGTGATTGACAGGCCAGGAGTCTGTATAAGGGAAAACCCATGCTTATGTCTGCTTCAGTGACTTTATTAGCCACACCCTACTTGTAAATTGTAAACTGTCATTCAAAGTAACATAGTGATGTTTTAAACAAGTCAGGTTATAATACCCCTACTTCTTTTGCCTTAATGCCTAGAGGTAAATTCAGAAAATGCTCCCATGTTTTGGCTCATAAAAGCATCCATCTGGAAAAATCTAAATAGCAAACCTTAATAGTAAAGAGCAATGCAAAGAAGATTTATGATACTATGCTCATATATATTGCATATTTAAACATCACAATTAGCTAATTCAGCCTTCATTATAGTTCAGCAGCTATTTCAGATTGAAGACATAGAAAATCATTCTATTAATTTTTTGTGGCAATAAAGGTTTTAAAGCAATATTTTAAAATATACTATTAACATTAGATAGTTCAGTTGATACTAGTACAAAAAATTCACTAGAAACCTTTATAAATTATATAGTTATAAAACAATCTCCATTTAAAAGCATGATGTATATTTTATGAGAAGTGCCCAATTTTGCTTTAAAATATCAAGATAAATGTAGAAACAGATATATATTCACATACTTTTCTAACACCATACAATTTTAAACTGAAATAAGGAATGAAAACTATTTATTAACTTATTCAGTCTATCTATTCCTTCCTGAGTATAAGATAATTTGATTCTAATCATTCTTAATAAAAGTAATATGAACTCATTAAAGAAAACTCAAAACTCTACAGAGAGATACAACATAGTCCATAAAAATCCACCATAAACCCTTCCTTCTTCCTTGACCCAAAACATTACTTGCAACAAAATTTTTGTTGTCTACCTTTCAATAAGAATAATTCACGTGTCTAGCTTTTAGATAAATGTTAAAGTTTTTAATCCTTTTACTATGAATTAATCAAGCTGAATTCTACTCAGTGCTCAAACTTGCAGGTAAAGATCATTCTGTGCAACTGCTCAGTAACTTATTATTCAATAGTGACACTTCTAATTTTTCATTTTTGAAGGACATGCACATGGAGGCAACCTTAAGGAACATTAGGTAGTCTAGTCTTTTTCTTTAGATTCAATTGTGGGATTCTTGGGTTTTTCTTTTTGAGGTCAACCAAACCACAAAACTATGTCTCAGGAAGCCTATTTATCTGACAAGAAAAGATAAACACCTGTAAGTTGATGTTTAAAGCCCAAACTAGTTCTGAAGAAACAAGAAAGGCAAAGCTAATAGTTCAAATTTCAGTCACTTTTCAGCTAAACCCATCAATGTGTGCACTGGTCCATTAATTATGTGGCCCAGCACAAAATGATATGTTAGTCTTCCCTTTTACTCTAAAATGACAGCTGTAAGATTTTAGTTCAGGAGAAACAAAGCTATTTCAAATACTTTGTTGGTCTTAAGAATTTACCTAAATCATAAAATGAAAATGAAAAAGTTAACTTTTAACCTTAATAGGATCAAGCCAATTGTTTCTTTGATCACTCCGTTAGAACCAAAATAAAACTGGAGAAGTGAATTTAAAACTTAGGATACTAATAGACCCATCTCTTCTATGTTAATGAAATATTTTAAATCACAAGCCAGCAAATGTTTTTCTATAAAGGGCTAGACAGTAAATATTTTAGGCTTTGTTGGAACATACAGTTTCTATCACATTTACTCAACTCTGCTCTTATAGTGCAAAAGCAGCTATAGACAATATGTAAATGGAAAATCAAGACTAAGTTCCAATAAAATTTTATTTATAGACATAAATATAAGTTTCATATAATGTTCATATTCACGAAATACTCTTCTTTTGATGTTTTTCTAACCATTAAAAATTTAACCAGGACAACCAAGATGGCGGGATAGCGAGAGGCAGCATGTCGCCCGCGCTCCGAGGGTTGGAGCTAGGCCAGCGGGAAGACTGCATCTTAAAAAGAAAAGTAGGGCTGCCAAAACTCAACAAAACAATGAGAACAGTGGAATGCAAGGCTGTGGAAAGAGCGGAGGGCAGTAGCGAGCCCAAAGCATTTCACCTGGTAAGCGGAGAGCGGAGACAAAGGCGCTGTCTTGGCTGAGCCACACGGCTCCCAGAATCCTCCAGCAAAGAAACAGCTGATTTTTGTGAAACCAGCGATTATAGTCCACCATCAAAAGCAGTCAACATCAGACCACGCGAACCAGATCCACACCTACAACAGCGGCAACTGCAAAGGGTGGGACGCGAGCCTCAGTCCCCACAAAGAAAGCAACACGGAGAGAGGTAGATGAGGCGGCCAGGCACAGGAGCAGCCCAACACCAAGAAAACAAGCGGGTAAAACACAGCCCCTCTGGAGTAGCCTAGCACCAGTGCAGAACACCACAGCACTGAGGACATGGACGGACATGGCATGGCCCCCTGGAACTGCCCAACAAGAACATGGGTGAGTGAGATAAAGGGAGGTAGCGTGTCGCTGGCACTCTGAAACTCGGAAATAGGCCAGCGTGAAGACTGCTTCTTACCAAGAAAAATGAGGCAGACAAAACTCAACAAAACAAAGAGAGCCAAAGAGCAGCAGAGTGCCAGGCAGTGGACAGAGAGGGGCGCTAGACAGAACTCCACGCATTTCACCTGTTAAGTGGAGAGTGGAGGCGAAGGCACCATCTATGCAGGGCCACGCCTACACCATGACTCCCAGAGACCAACAGCAAAGAGACAGAAGATCCTTGTGAAACCGGCGACTATAGACCACCATTGAAACCGATCAACTCTGGAACATGATGAAGCCCAAGTCAATCCAGACTCGCACCTACAATGACAATGGTTTCAAGGGGTGGGCCTTGAGCCTCTGTTCCCGCAACGAGTGCAATGAGGAGAGACAAAGAAGAGGTGGCCGTACACAGGAGCAGCCCAACTCTGAGAACATGAACCGGTGAGCCACGGCCCCCCATGGGCACCCCAACACCGTCCTGGAACACCCCAGAACTGAGGATATAGGTAGATGAGACATGGCCCCTTCCCAGGAGCCCAGCACTGAGAACACGGGCGGGTCAGCCCCCAGCCCTGCCCCCAAAGACCCCCCCCCCACTGGGGACAGGAGGTGGGCGAACCCAGAAAACCCCTACCCCTGGTGCTGGGGACGCAGGGCAGGTGAGCCCATGGCCCCGCCCCCACAGAACCCCTCCGCCGGTGCTGGGGACACAGGGTGGGTGAGCCCCCGGCCCTGCCTCCGGAGACCCCCTGGTGCTAGGGACGTGGGACAGGTGAGCCCTCAGCCCGCCCCCAGAGAACCCCTTCCCCCCAGAGCTGGGGATGCGGGGCAGGTGAGTCCTTGGCCCCGCCCCTGGAGATCCCTGTGCTAGGGACGTAGGGTGGGTGAGCCCTTGGCCCCGACCCCAGAGAACCCCTCACCATGACACTGGGATGGTGGGGCAGGCGAGCCCTCGGCCCCACCCCCAAAGAACCCCTCCCCCCTGCACTAGGGATGCAGGGCGAGCCCCTGGCCCCACCCCAGGTACCCCCTTGCTGAGATCATGGGAGGATGAACCACAACCCCACACAGGAGGGACTCCAGACAAACAGAGAAAACCTCAGATGAGTGAAGAAGGCGAAATAACTGGGGGAGACGGGAGGGAAGGAGAGAGAAACAAACTGGTGCACAGGATGGACTTATACAAAGATATCAAAGTCAACTACTATGCTGAAAATGGGGAGGAGGGGGGCAGGGGGGTGGGAATTGGGGAGGGCTAATTGACCGATGAGTGTATATATATATAACCACCCTGAAATCCTTCAAGATGTATGATTGCAATGCACTAATAAAATAAAATTTAAAAAAAACCAGAGCTGGGCGTGGTGGCACATGCTTGTAAATCCCAGTACTTGGGAGGCTGATACAGGAGGATCACAGGTTCAAAGCCAGCCTCGGCAACTTAGGAAGGCTCTCAGCAACCTAGTGAGAGACCCTGTTTCCAAATAAATAAAAACTCGGGATGGAGGTGTAACTTGGAGGTAGAATGCCTCTGGGTTCAATCCCAAGAACCAATAATGAAAATAATAATAATAATGATAATGATGATGATTTAACCAGATATGGTGGTGTACATCTATAATCCCAGTACTTGAAAGGCTGAGATAGGAGGGTCATAGGTTTGAAGCCAGTCTCAGCAACTTAGCGAAAATCCTGTTTCCAAATAAGAAAATAGGGCTGGGGGTGTAGCTCAGAAGTAGAATGCCCCTGTGTTCAATCTCCAGTACCAAAATAAAAAAAAAAAATTCCTTCTTGCGCACAGGTTAGAGAGAAAAAGAGAACAGGCTAGATTTGTCTGGACATTAGTTTGGAAACCCCTGTTCTAACACATTATTTGTGTTCTTGTTTTATGATTCAAAGGAAAAACATGTCATCAAGGTATTGATTTTTTTGAGGGGGTGAGAGTACTGGGGATTGAACCCAGGGGCATTCTACCTCTGAGCTACACACCCAGCCCTTTTTTATTTTTTATTTTGAAAAGGGTCTTGCTAAGTTGTTGAGGGTCTTGATAAAATATATTGTTTTTAAAAAAATTTGTTTAAAGTCTATGCTAGGTTGAAAGAGCCTACCATTTGCCAGAATAATTAAATGGAAAAAAATGCCATTTAAAATATTTCTCCTAGGTGAATCCAATTCATTGTCCTTATATTGCATTATTATTACAATAGTCTTTAATAGAAAACATCTTTTTGCAGTATAAATCTTTGGTTCCATTTATTCCATTAAAACATTTCCTATACTTATATATTTTTGGGGGAAAAAGCAACTAAGTTTGGCCATCTTCTAAGCTACCTATTTTAGATGAGCTTTAAATTTATATAAAATTAATTTCACATATTTTTATTTTTTATAAATTAATTTTATGTAAAAGGAGTTTAATTGGTATAAAATTAGAAATTTTTAAGTTACATTAAAGCTGGGCATGGTGGTACACACCTGTAATCCCAATACTTGGTGGGGGTGGGGGGGGGCTGAAACAGGAAGATCACAGGTTCAAGGCCAGCCTCAGCAGTTCAGCAAGACTCAGAAACCTAGTGAGACCCTGTTTCAAAACAAAAAAATAAAAAGGGCTGGAGATGTAGCTCAGAGGTAAAATGCCCTGGGTTCAATCCCCAGTACCAATAAAAAAAAAA
>PVJS01034295.1:0-21655 GCA_004027185.1 Glis glis | reverse complement strand
GCACGCTTGTAATCCCAGTACTTTGGGAGGCGGAGACCGGAGGATCCGGGTTTGTGGCCAGCCTCAGCTCTCTCTCTCCCTGTCTCTCTCTCTCTCTCTCTCTCTCTCTTTCTAGTGAGGCCCTCCACAACTTCATGAGACCTGGTTTCAAAATAAAGTATAAAAAACAGGGCCGGGGGTGTAGCACGGAGGTAGAATGCCCCTGGGTTCAATCCCCGGTACCACACACACACAAAAAAGAAATTAGATCACTAAAGTGTAATTTTTGAACTGTGCTTCTGCTGTGTCTGCAAGGCCAAAAACAAAAGAATTACACACATGCACTGTAATCTAGTGTATATTTTTTCACTCTCAGAGAAAAAGCATTAAAAATTATAAGGGGAGGCAGAATAACTAGAGTTTAGAAACCGGTAGTTCTGTTTTTGATAGCACAATGAACTCATGTCTACTATTTTTACTTATAATAAATATGTATTCTGGAGTTCAGGAGAAAGAAGGAAACTGATATTTACCCACATCTACCACATACCATATACATACAGTACACAGTATATGTATACATATACATACACACACATACCACATATAAACACACACATATGCACTCACAAAGAAAGGGAGAGAGACTCATAGGTGTACGTGTATGTGTCTCCTAAATCTGTCCTCTGGGAGTGCCTAGAAATAGTGTCACCTCAGTAATAGGAAATATACCCATGATTCAAATCTTTATTTCTACATATAATTATCTAGAGAAAAAGAAACTAACCTTCTTTGGAGAAATGATTGATTCTAGGGCTAGGACTAGGGTAAATGAGTCTGAAGCATGATGTAATGTCAGAGAGTAAGAAAGAGCTGGAAAACAAAACAAAACAGGAATATGGCAAAGAAACACAGAAGCCACCCTAAGGTGCTCTCAGTAACCAAACTTGGAGCAATTTAAGCAACAAAAAGTGATAGTATTGGACTTTAGAACAAAGAATAAAATAAATATCCCATGAGGCCAAACTAACATAAATAATAATTCAATAAATAAATAGCAGAGAGGGTACAAAACATCCTCATCCCAACCAACAAATGTAGTAGCAATGATAGAAATAAAAAAATAAACACTACACCACTGTAAAATAAGACTGAAGACTGAATTAATAAAAAGCAGGTTTAAATATAATTAAATATTAGGTATAAGTAACAAGAAATTTGTGAAATGTTTGCATTGAAATTAAGTAATATTTATGGAAATGTAAAATATTACACATATAATTAGAGAGATGAACCATTTTCATAGATTGGAAGATTTAATATTGTGAAGTAATCTTTCTAAATCTACAGATTCAAAGCAATCACAAGAATAATTAAAAATGCTGAAGTTCCAGAGAAACTATATTTTGATGCTATCTTTTTGAGGAAACTGTGACAAAATAGGCATCTTTATTTTGGGATGAAGATTAGCAAGTTCATGTATATTGGAGAGCTACTTGGAAAATCCTGAAAAATAACTAAATAAACATTGCCTTTAACTTCATACATACACATCTATGAGATCATGCCTCCAATTTACTTGTGTGTGTGCAGAACAGGTTTATGATGATGTTCATTGCAATTACTATGAACTACATTATGTTGTGATCTATAAGGTACCAATAAATGTATAAAAATACTTAAAAAATGAAATTCAATAACCCCCAAAAAACAAACATAAATAGGTAAAAGTCTAAAAATAATGAAAATATCCATCAGTAGAGAAAATATAAAATTACTTAGGTAAGCATCTACAATTGAACAATAAATGAAGTCATTAAATTGATGGTATAATATTATATGACTTGATGTGGCATTATCACCAAAGCATATTAAGTTAAGCAAAAGTTTTGGTTTACATTAATGCTTACATTTAATAGAAGATAAACATAAATTTGGGGACTTTTATTTCTAACTCTGTGAAAACTGATATTGGAAAAACAAAAGACCCAAAATAGCCAGAGCAATTATGAACAATGAGAACCATTCTAGAGGTATCACAATATCTCACTTCAAATTATACTACACAGCCATAGTAACAAAAACAGCATGGTATTGGCACAAAAATAGACATATAGGCCAGTGGAATATAATAGAAGATACAGAAACAAATCCTTGCACTTATGGCCAGTTAATTATTTTTACAAAGGAGCAAAAACATATGCTGGAGAAAATAAAACATTTCAACAAGTGTTGCTTGAAAAACTGTGTATCCATAGGTGGAAGAATGAAATTAGACCCCAATCTCACCCTTCACAAAAGTCAGCTCAGGATGTACCAAAGACCTAGAAATTAGGCAAGAAATTTTTAATTACTAGAAGAGGGCATATAACCAACTCTCTAACATATAGGAACTGGTAGAGACTTCTTCAATAAGACTCACATCTCAGGAAATAAAACTGAGAATCAGTAAATGGGATGCCATCAAGTTGAGAAGCTTATGAGCAGCGAAGGAAACAATAAAGAATCTGAAGAAGGAGCCTACAGAATGGAAGATCTTTGCCAGCTGCTTCTCTGATAAAGGACTAATATCTAGAATACATAAAGAACTTATAAAACTTAATACTAAAAATAACCCAATAAAAACTGGACAACTGAATAGACACTTCTTAAGAGAAAAAATATAAAAGGCCAATACATATATTTAAAAAATGTTCAACATAATTAGCAATCAGGAAAATGCAAATAAAAACTACACTGAGATTCCATCTAACTCCAGTTAGAATGATAATCACCAGGAAAACAAACAATGATAAATACTGGCAAGGATGAGGGAAAATAGGAACTCAGATACTGTTGGTGGAAAAGCAAATTAGTACAACCACTATGGAGATCAGTATGGAGGTTTCTCAAAAGACTAGGAAAGTACTATATGCCCTGCTATACCCCTCCTGGGTATTTTTCTAAAGAAATTAAAGTCAGAATACCACAGTGATGCATGCATATTCATGTTTACAGCAGCAAAATAGTCAAATTATGGAACCAACTTAGGTGTCTGTCAACAGATGAATAGATACCAAAAACGTGATATATATCCATAAAAAACAACAAACATGTCATTTTCAGGAAAATCGATGAAACAAGAGAATATTATTTTAATTGAGATCAGTCAGTCTCAGAAAGTCAAGGGCCAAATAATTTATCTCATATATGGAAGCTAAGAGAGAAAATGGGAAACAAAAGGGACTTTAGATAATTGAGAAACGTGGTCAATAGAATAGTGGAAGGGAATTAGGAGGGAGGTGGGAAGGGGAAAAGGAAGAACTGATGAAAGAAGCAGTCCAAATTATGCTCTGCCCATGCATGGAGGCATCACTGCCAGTCTCACTACATGTATGGGGAGGGGTGGGTAGTGGAGTGGGACCAGGAGAGAAACACACCAAGACCCAAGTGCATATTTGTTTGTATGACTTTGAACCTCACTATGACGTGTAATTACAAATAACCAATAAAAGTATAAAAAAGAGCGAAATAGGACATAGAGTTTCTAAATCCTTCTTACAGATACTGATGACATTTGGTATAGCATGTTCAAATTTAACTCGATTAAACTGATTAAGTAATTAATTACTTTAGTTGAAATGTATCTACCATTTTTTGTGTTTAAGTAGATTCTCAGGTCCTCTCAGTACGCAATGTATGATAGAAATGTTATAGCTTTCAAGAACATAGAAGTTGATCGATTAGTCTGTGAAAGTAAAATTAGAGTTTTGGGAACAACAAAAGGTAGACGATATAGGAACAGGAAAATAAAAACAAAAATTTTATCCTGACTATTTAGTATCACATGCATTGATCAGTATTTTCTATATCCATCTCATCCTCAACTGGTTGGACTTATTTGTCCAATGTAAGCTTATTGGCATCTTCAATATTTTGTTCCTAACAAATGTTGGCATTATCTATATATTCATATAACCTGTGTATATGATCACTGACCTTCCCAGGTGTTGGTGGCTTGAAATTTCACTTGAATTTGTAAATACAATCTCTAGCAATATTCGTGAACTTCACAGATGGAGGGATATAGGGTTTGGAATATAGGTGTGAATGCAATGGTCTCCATGAACTTACCAAGACACTGCATTTCTCTTTTTTCCCCTCAGTCACTTATTTTATTCTTTTTTTTATTAATATAATCATTACATAGAGTTTATGATTCAGAATCAAGTTTATTTACTATAGAAGGAAGGAACGCATGGTAAAATATACAGCTATTATTTGTCATTGAGATAACTTATTACTCTCAATTTGATTCCAGTACAGACCTGCAGGCATATCATTTTGTCAACATCATAGTTTACTTTTCTTGCAGCCAATCATAATTTATTTCTCACATAGACCAAAAGTCACTTGTAATTTACAGTCACTATTACACTAAACATATTGGAATCACTATTCTAGCTTCTCAAACACCAAAACATATGAAACTAAAGTTGTGCTCTTTTATTCATTAATTTGATATGAAAGTTCAACATAGTTCTAGTACAGTGTTAGGTGCCGGGATAACATTTTAAAATGGCAAAACAAAAGAAGAAGAAAGAAAGAAAAGAAAAACACACATTATGTCAGTGTCTCTGCCCTTACAAATATTCAAGTCTGAAGCACTTGTAACAAATTTGATGCCTAGGATGAGAATTTTTTGGAAATATATTTAGTTTGAATTTCAACAGTTTCTCATCGCTATGAGTGAAGGATTTGAATGTCTTTTGAGAGAGCATCATGTATTTCTCACTTAGATATTACTGTGTCTACTACTTCTATTCCACAACTTGTCCAATTCAATTATTTTATGCATAAACCCCCAGGGGCTCCAGTTATTTGATTTTATGATTTGTTATCACATAGAAGATGAAAAATTCAAACAAATAATAAATAAATGAAAATTGCAACGATTATGAGCATCTCACAGGAAAAGTCATTGGTATTATGAAGATGTTCCTGGATGTGTCATAAAGGATTTCTTTCAATTTGAGATGTTGTAAGTTTATATTAGAGAATATGTGTGAGATTTCCTTGGAAGATTGGGGCATTGAAATACAGCAATAGAAACAGAACAAACATATGAAAATCCTTCTTGTTCAGAGATTCTAGTGGTGTGATCTATGGACCTCTGAAAGTTCCCTGAAATATTTTCAGGGTATCGATCTGAAAGCTCAAAACTATGGTGTTTCACTGTGTTGAGATTGCACTCATCTGGTAAAAACATTAGTGGGAATCTTTGTCAATATCTTTGCACAAATCAAGACAAGGGAACTCAATTGTATTTGTAGAAATTTTATTCTTCATCTTCATTTATGTGTAAAAAATTAAAATACCTCTCTCAATTATGAATGTCCTTAATAATGAAGTAGAAACTAAAATTTGTATTATATACTGATGTTTCAGTAACTTTTATTGTTCTAGGTGACAAACTAGAACAATCTATAAAGCAAGCCTGTTGAAAGTACAAAGCTTGTGTTGAAGAAGAATATGTGTATGATCACTTGTTTTGTGAGTGGAACTTTTTTTTTAATGGAATGCCATTTGCGAGCAACAGTATGGCAAAAATAAGATGAAGTGTTGGGGAGAGACAGCTCATGGAGAACCTTTCAGGCTACATTAAAAACTGTGCCTCTTAACATAGGAACAATTAGAAGCCATTTAAGGAACTGAACATATGGAAAGAAATGTGCAAAAGTGTATTGACCAATTTCATTTATTTATTTATTTATACTTTATTTTTTATAACTTATTGGTGCATTGTAATCATACGTAGATGAGTTACAGGGTGGTAGAGGCATACATGCACACATCACTCATTTAGCCCTCCCCCAATTCCCACCCCATTCCCTCCCACTTCCCTCCTGTTCAACATGGTGATTGACTTTGATAAGTCTGTGTATGTACATCATGTGCATTAGGGTGTTTCCCTCTTCCCCCTCCCATCTCCCTCAGTTAGGTCACCTTCTTTACACATCTAATGTTTC
Source organism: Glis glis (assembly GCA_004027185.1). NCBI lineage: Eukaryota > Metazoa > Chordata > Mammalia > Rodentia > Gliridae > Glis > Glis glis. The sequence goes on along the minus strand of PVJS01034295.1, from coordinate 15,668 downwards.
TCCTCCTTTGTCTGGAGCCCCTCCTATGTCCCATTTTCTCCCTAGCTTCCGCATATTAGGGAAAACATCTGACTTTTCACTTTTTGTGACTGACTAATCTCACTTAGCATAATGTTCTCCAATTCCATCCATTTCCCTGCAAATGACATAATTTTGTTCTTCTTTATGGCTGCATAAAATTCCCTTGTGTCTATATCCCATAGTTTTGTAATCCATTCATCTGTTGATGGACATGTCGGCTGGTTTCATAGTTTGGCAATTGTGAATTGTGCAGCTATAAACAGATACACATGCATTAGTCTGGTAGTTTGGTTTCCATTCTTTTGGGTAGATACCTAGAAGTGGTATTGCTGGGTCATATGTGAGGTTCATTCCCAGTATTCTGAGGATCCTCCACACTATTTTCCAAAGTGGTTGCACTAATTTGCAGTCCCACCAATAGTGTATTAGAGTTCCTACTTCTCCACATCCTCACCAGCATTTGTTGTTGTTTGTGTTTTTAATGATTGCCATTCTAACTGGGGTTAGGTGAAATCTCAGGGTAGTTTTGATTTGCATTTCTCTGATTGCTAATGATGTTGAACATTTTTTCATACATTTATTGGCCATTTGTATTCTTTTGTGAAGTGTCTATTTAGTTAACTTGCCCATTTTTTGATTGGGTTATTTGTTTTTTTTAGCAGTGAGTTTCTTGAGTTCTCTGTTTATTCTAGATATTAGTCCTCTCTCAGAGAAATAGCTGGAAAAAACCTCCTCCCTTTCTGTCAGCTCTCTGTTGAGATTGTTGATAATTACCTTGGATGAGCAGAAGCTCTTCAGTTTAATGCAAACCCATGTATTGATCCTCCTTTAATTTCTTGTACCTTCAGGGTCTTGTTGAGGAAGTTTTTGCCTGTGCCTATGTGTTGAAGTGTTGGACCTATGTCCTCTTCAAGTCTCTCGTCTAATTTCCAAGTCTTTGATCCATCTTGAATTGACTCTTGTGCAGGGTGAGAAAGTGGGGTTTATTTCTATTTTTCTGCATGTGGTTAACCAGTTTTGCCAACACCATTTGTTGAAGAGGCTATCTTTTTTCCAGTGTATGTTTTTGGCTCCTTTGTCAAAAATCAATTGGCTATAAGTGTGCAGTTATTTATTTATTTGTTTATTTACTTATTTATTTGCAGTACTGGAGATTGAACTCAGGGGCATTCTACCTCCAAGCTACACCCCCAGCCCTATTTTTTTATTCTGTATTTTGAAACAGGGTCTCACTAAGTTGCAGAGGGCCTCACTAAGTGATTGAGGTTGACTGCGAACCTGCAATCCTCCTATCTCAGCCTCCCAAGTACTGGAATTACAAGCATGCACCACCATGCCCAGCTCCAATTTCACTTTAAATAAATTATTTCAAGGTTATATTTTACCTCAGTAATGTCCCCAAATCCAACCATTTTCCTCTATTAAATTTACCTCCCCATTCCATTAGCTGAAATTACCTGTAACATTTGATGCCTACATGTTCTATGCATGCCTTCCTCTATCCAAATACTCAGCTGATATCTCGATTGCATTTCTCTCAGTAAAAATGAATACATCAGGTGTATGATGGAAAGTCCTTCAGCAAATTGAAAATATAATATTTGGTCCTTAGAGTTTCTCTCTATAATCCTTTATAGATGAGTCTACAGGTCTAATTGCATGTTTTAGGTGCAGAATTAAAAGGCATCTACTATTTTAGTACTAGCTTAGCAGTATTTCTGACTCAGGTATTTACAAAAATATTACTTTTTTAATACAATGATTTTTAAATCCAAAATTACCAATATGCATATCCCAGCATTGAAAACCAGGGGAAAATGCATTAAATACATTACCACTGCAGTTTCAAAATTAATTCTAGGACTAAAATGTCCTTTCTTCTTTTGGGACAATTTTACTTCAGATGCCATTACTAGCCTAGGGCTCTATAAATGATGCCTAACTAGAGAGAGAGAGAGGGAGGGAGGGAGGGAGAGAGAGAGAGAGAGAGAGAGAGACTTCCCTAACAGAAATAACTGCTCACATCAAAATTCTAGAATGTCACTTCAGTTAGTTAGTTAGTTAGTTAGTTAGTTAGTTAGTTTAGGCAATCTCAGTCAACTGCTAGAGGAAGCCCACTTCAGCCCTCCAGGCAAGTCAAGATGGAATTCTCCTTTACCATCAATTATTATTGTTAAGCTATCCTTAACTTTCTGTGGAAATGTCTCGAAGGTTTGATTTTGCTCATCTAATGACTTTACTTACTAAAATTGGTTGGTTGACTCTGAAAACATTCCTTTAATGTTTTTGCTTGAAGAAGCAATATACGATAAATAAATGTCTATTTTATGTCTAGATAAAAGATTAAAAAAACACAGATGGATGGATATAGTTGTCTGTCACAAAGGGGCCAAGAGAAATATTTATAAGGCATTGAAGTTCAGAGTTTTGATGGAACCTTTCCATTATGCTGTTTATCTATTCCCAGAGACAAACACAGACCTGAAAGCATTCCTTCATCTTTCCACGTAAATTTTAAATGATCTCACTGCCTGTGTGCACTATCAATTCACAACTTTATACATCCTAAAGTTACAGCTAATGTATATATTCTGTTTTGTAGTTTTGTATTAAAATGCTTATTTGCTATACATAAATACTTAACATAAGCCTATCTTTGATATTGCCAGGTTTTCAATTCTTCATTTTCTATTACACTGATAATCCCTGTGAACAGAAGTAGCTGAGAATTTTTCCATCCCTAAGAATATCAAATATGATGAAAATACAAAAAAATTCCAAGTCCCATTTATAAAAATGTATCAGGTCAATCATAAATATATGTATTTAGGGAATATACTGCAGTATAAAATCAGTAAGTCTACTTTGGTTAGAAACATGGTTTTAATAACCTGTTACTCTGTATAATCTTTCTTTTTTCTTTCTTCTTTCTTTCTTTCTTTCTTTCTTTCTTTCTTTCTTTCTTTCTTTTGTTCTGTCTCTCTTTCTCTCTCTCTCTCTCTGTCTCTCTCTCTCTCTCTCTTTCTTTCTTTTTTTCTTTTTGTGGTGCTGGGAATTAAACCCAGGACCCTTCTACTTCCAAGATACACCCCCAACTCTATTTTTTATTTGGAAATGATCTTACTAAATTGCTAAAAGCTTTGTTAAGTTGCTGAGGCTGGCTTTGACCCTGCAATCCTCCTATCTCAGCCTCCCATGTACTGGGATTACAGGCATGCATCACAAGGCTCAGGTAGTTTATTTTTTTAACTTGATGTTATATATTTAGAAATAACTGATAGATATAAATTTCTGGCTTAAATTCATTCCAGTAGCAAATTTCCACTTCGGGAGAAAAAATTGAAGGAAAACAAAAGATTATATACATTTAATAAGACTCATTGAATCTAAAAAGGGAAAAATGAAATAGGAAAAACAGCAAAGGACATAGAGAAAAACAAATAAACCTTAAGTTGAACCCACAAAATCCTTAAACATTCAGCCAAACTTACCTGCATTTAGCTGGGCATGGTGGTGCACACCTGTAACAACATTCATCCTGGGATGTATGCTTTACACTTCTGAGATACAGACGGTTTTAAACATATAGCTGCAATCATTGTTTGATTAATTGTAGAGAAAACCAAGTACCCAATACTTTTCAATTTAAATGTATTACTATTTTGTAAATACAGACTGTTTTCTGAAATTTGTATTTTCTCATATGTACGGTATCTCATACCTATTTTTTCTTCCTAATAGAAAAATATTTTCATCTACTTCTTTCTTACATATTTTCACTTCTTTCTTACATATTAATTTCCAAATGTAATTTTGCAGTTCCTTCCATTAAGAGGTGGCATTTCTTTCTTCTCCCAGATTTAATTTGGTATATCCTTTTGCTTTTGACTAATAGAATGCAGCATTCTTCTGCTCTGTCTCTGTATTCCGGGGTCCTACATGAGTAAGCGTGGACTACCCTGCTGTAGAATGAGAGACTCTGTAGACCAGAGCCACCTCATCCAGATATCTAGACAGATGAATGGAGATCAGTGAAAGTCAACCCACAGGTGATGTGTGTCTTCCAACAGATAAGAAAACCCAACTTTGACTAAAAGAACCACCATACTGAACCTAGCCAATATTGGCAAGCCATGAAATGATAAAACTCCAAAAATCATTAACCACTATATTTTGGGATGCTGTGTTATGCAGCAACAACTAGCTTATACAAAAACCCATACTGACATATTAACATAAGTGCCACATGTTTTGTAAATCATTTTTAATCAATAAAACCCTTTCATTTCACTTCAAGGCAGTTGTGTAAAAAGATAGGTACTATTAAAAATCCACAAATTACTCTCTGGTTGTCTTTGTATTTTTGTTTAATTTTTATTTTTATAAAAAGCTTATAATTACAGAAAAACATGTACATTATATTGTTAAGCATGAAATGGAAAATTATTTCATTATCTCAGAAATAAATAAACCATTACTCATTTTATGCAAATGATTAGGTGAATAACATTTTATATATTTGAGTTTATATTTTATATACTTTTCATAAATTATTTTATTAGTTATATAATTTATCTTTGTTTAGTTGTAAATATAATAAACAAATGGTATAACTTTAATAAAGTTACATCAAAAATTAAACTGTTGCAAATTAATATATAAATTAAATAATTAACTTCTAGAATGCTGTATTATCTACTTTAAAAATAAAATACAGTAAAACATACTTAAATAAAAATAACTTTAAGTATTGGCTATTATTTCATTAGTGCATAGAACATTGAAAAAACTAAAATCTGACAAAATAAACTTCCATAACTAAATGAAATGGTCTTGTTCTAAAAACTTGGATTTCCCCAGCAGAACTTATTTTGGTTACATGGATCCTACATAAAACTCACATTGTTTAAGTTTCCTGTCATATATTCTATCTTAAACATTTACTAAAATTGCTTCTTATGATAAGTTATAGATATATAAGTACTGGGTTTTAAAAATGCTTGCAAATGAGTACAGAATTTCTCTGCAAAACTTTTAAAAAGAATGTGATATTTGGCACTTACAAAACATTCTCTTCAAAGTTTCATACGCACCCTGAACTTCACATAATTCCTATAAAATAATTTAATTTGTCATTATATTCATAAATCATCTCTGGTGTGGAGCTTGAAAAATTTAATGAACTTCAATGATATGGAGAGATGTTTACCTGTTTACTTATGCTTCAACTATCATAAGATTCCTATTAAGATCCTCTCTGAGGAGAGAGATTTCATGGCATATGCTTTTTCTATTCTTGTTTACCTTTTCAAAATTTTCCCTGATTTGTAATGTGTATTTCATTTTGTGAAATATTTATTGTCACAATATGGTGCTTGATTTAGCATGAAGAGGAAAATTACAGCGTAGAATCTTTGCTTTGCTATAAAACATGCAATTGATACATTCATCTTGTTTTGTGAGCAATTTAAAAACTTTTGAAAACCCATTTATAATTTTGTGTTGAAAAGTGTTTCATCTTATTGGTGAGCCATGATATTAGGATATAGGTGGTAGAGAAATGTTAATAAAAAATACATCAAATATTTAATCGAAATAAATCTAGGACTGTTATATAAGGAACATCATTGATAAGTTTGTATCTTATTATTCAGAACAATGCTATAATTCACATTTTTATTACATTGTATATATTTGAGAATGTTTCATATAATATGTGAAAATATATTTAAAATATGTGACGAGTAGCACATTCAACAGTATGTGATAATGAGAATGCTGAGATTCTTGATTGCAAAAATTAAATAAAATTAATTAGTACCAAGTAAGTATGAAAGAACCACATATTGTAATTGCAAAGAACATCACAGGGCTTATCACAAACATTTTTCTAGTCACAGACCTTGTTATTACTAATGAAATTTTCTTTCTTTTTTTTTTTCTTGGTACTGGCGATTGAACCCAGGACCTCATGTGTGGTGAGCATATACTCTGCCACTGAGCAACACTCTCAGCCTGTTATTACTAATTAATTTTTTATGTCAATTATAGGTCAACCACATATTAGCAAAACATATGTATATGTCTATATGAGGTTAAATTTATACATAATTTAAATTATAAAATTTAGTTATAATGAATAATTAAAACATTACATTTTTACGCATTTTTGTTAGATAAAAATCTAACCAAGGATTACGTTTAAATTGATAGCTGGAAAATACCATTGTGAGCATTTTGTTAAACCATATCATTTCATAGAATAAATTAAGGTGATTTCCTGGAACAATAAAATCATTATCAAAATTTCTGTATTGAGACTCAGGATAGAGGTGCTATTTTTAGAAAAAAAATGCTATTTTCAGGGAAAAAATCTCTTGCTTATTTTATTAAAAATTTAAAATACAGTCTTTACTAACTGCATGGACAGTTGCACATTTAAGATTTAATGATATGTTTAAGTGTGTATACTTTGCTCATTTTTAATGTTTAGAAACAAATATAATTACTATATGTAACCTAATTACTAAAACACTAAATTTGAAACAAGATATGTGCTTTATAAAACCAAACATCACTCACCTACGTCAATCATCTACAAAGACATCATGAAAAGTTACACATTTCAAAGGCTTGCTGCAAATGAGGACATTCTGAGTAACAGCGAAGGAGTGAAGCCACTGGATAGGACTCATTATGCTGTCAACACGGTGCTAAAATCAATAATACACTAACATACAAAGTGTTAAGTAAACCTACTTGTTATGAAAGTTAAATAAAGATCCAATTTACTCAAATAAGACTGCAGAAATAATGTCTTGTTTTTGTAAATTTGGTCAAATTTATTGGACTTCATGTGTTCTAAAGAAAATGGAAGCTGGGTGTGGTGGTAAAAAAATCTGCCATCCCAGTACACGGGAGCCTGAGACAGGAGGATCTCAGGTTTTGGACCAGCCTCAGCAACTGAGTGAGACTCAGGGCAACCTAATGAGACCCTGAAGTAAAATAAAACATGAACAGGCTGGGGTGCATCTTGGAGGTAGAATGCTCCTGGGTTCAATCCCCAGTACCACAGGGGGGGAAAAGAATGTTGGAGAATGAATCTGAATAATTTGGGAGCCTAATAAGTGTTTTTTATTGCAGTTCACACTTGAGAGAATTATGTCAGCTAACTCTAAAGTGAAGAATTGTGGTTCTCTGCTTTCTGAGATTGTCAGTTTTATGTTTCGTTCAGTGGTTGGCTCATTGACTAAATCAGATCTGTATCAATCAAAAAAGTTACTAAAGGGCAGTGGACAAAATTATACTTTGTGCCATTAAGATTATATTTTAGACAAATATCCAATAATTAAGAAATGTTCAAACGCTTATATATATATACTAGATTAATAAACAGCCACTAAAAATATTTTCAAAGAACATCTAATAATATGGGAATTACGCTTGATATAGTGAAATGAGGAAAAACAGGTTAAATACTAAATACACGCAATATAATTATGTTTTAACACATAAAAATTATTACATAAATATATATGAATATTTTTCTTGTTTTTTTTTTTTGCAGTACCAGGGATTGAACGCAGGGGCGGTCTACCTCCGCGCTACGCCCCCGGCCCTGTTTTTTATACTTTATTTTGAAACCAGGTCTCACGAAGTTGCGGAGGGCCTCACTAAGGAGAGAGAAAGAGAGAGAGAGAGAGAGAGAGAGAGAGAAGAGAGAGAGAGACAGGGAGAGAGAGAGAGAGAGCTGAGGCTGGCCGCGAACCCGGATCCTCCAGTCTCTGCCTCCCAAAGTACTGGGATTACAAGCGTGCACCACCACGCCCGGCTTGAATATTTTTCTATTTCTTTTTTTCCCATATTATACATAACTGTAATGGAAATCTTCAAATTTTTTCTTCATTAAAACTTCCCAGAAGTGGAAAACATTATATCTTAATGGGATATGCAAAAAATTTACAAATATATCTGTAGAAAAATATAACATTAGTGATACATGTTATGAAGACACAGAATAAGATGACGGAAAGTGCTGAAGTGGTGATATTATAGATATGATATCCCCTCCAAGGACACGAATTTTGGCCAGAGATGTGAATGATGGGACAGAATATACCATGTGAAAAATCCCAGTAAAAGCCATTCCAAGACTAGCTTCCATGCAGTGCAAAAGTCTGGGCAAGAACATACCCAAAGATGGCTGGAGCAAGAGATCAAAAAAGAGAGCAGTAGGTCAGGACCGGGCTGCCAGAATGTGTAGAATCATAGAAACCAAGAAGAGGGTTTCTTATTTTATCATGAGCAAAATCAGAAGACGAGGCAGAGCTGCTGACAATGTTATATCGATGTATGACAAGGAACAACCAGGATGCTCTATGTAGAATAGAAAAGACAGGGATAGCAATGGAAGAAGTCTTGATATTTAAAGGAATACCACAGTGGGTTGGCCTGACAGGTGATGATTGATTTGGACTGTGGTACGAGCAGTGAAGGTGTTGAGAACTAGTCACTCCTGGATATGATTTAAAGACAACATACAGGATTTGCTGAGAGATTCTGATGTGAAATATAAGACACAGTTTCAAATAAATTATTCTAAGGACTTTGAGCTAAGAAACTGGAAAAAAATGAAATTATTAATCAGAAGATATTCATTGCTGCAATAAATGGAAACTTAAAAGCCAAATGTCAAGTTTTGTTTAAGTGAAGGTAGAGATGACTTTGGGAACTCAGAGAAGTTATCAGGCAGAGAATTGGATATGTGAATTTTGAGTTCAAGGGTAAGCTCAAGATAGGACACAAACATTTGGGAGTCATAATAATACATGTATTTAAACATGCACTGGGTTAATTGGCATGCATTGAACAGCATGTTTAAAGTGTTCAGTTTGTATGCTTTCGTATCTGTATAGCTACATAAAATCATTGATATTAACATAATGACTGTATCAATCACTCCCAAATGTTCCCTAATGGCACATTATTATTCTTCTTTCCCACACATTGTTTTACTCACACCTCTGTTATCAAACAAGTACTGTTCTGCTTTTGTCAGGAAAAATTATGATGCATTTTATAGAATCATATATAAATGAAATCACAAAAATACATAGTCTTTATCGTCTGCCATCTTTCAGGCAGCAAAATTATTTCAAGTTCCATCCCTGCTGGACTGTGTTAAGAGTTCACTTTTTGAGATCTGATGATGGAAACTATTCAAATAATCCTTTGTTCATACATGAACTTACTTGTATCCATGTGAAGACTATCTATGGGGGAGGGCTCGGGTGAGAACTGGAGAGAAACTCACAATAAATCCTGCATGTATGTATATATCTGTCACTCTGAAACTCACTGTGATGTATAATTACAATGCAACAATAATAAAAAATTTATTCTTTGATTGCCAATTAGTGTTCCATTGTATGGATGTTTTCCTACTTGTTTATTTACCTGGTGATGGATATTCAAATAGTTTCCACATTTTAGCTATTGCAAACAAAAATACAAAGACTATCCATGCCCAATTTTCTGCGTGAATTTATGCTTTAATTTCTCATGAGTAAAAATTCTAACTAACTTTGTAATGGCTATGACATATGATAAATGAATACAACTTTTTTATGAAACTGTTTTACAAAGAGATGATAACACTTCATGACCAAAAGTTGTATGTAACTGCACTTGTTTTGCATACTTACCACCAGTTGCTATGTTTAATATTTTCAATTTTTGGAACGTTATTGGATAATGATATAGAGCAGACTTGTATGTTTTTATTTGAATTTATACAGCATCTGTAGGGAAGTCTCAGTTCAAATCTCTGAACATCCATTTCTAAATTGGACTGTTTGTTTTCTTATTTTTGAGTTGGTAGAGATCTTGTCTTTTGTTTCTTCTTTTTTGTTACTGGGGATTGAACTCAGGGGCATTCTACCTCTGTGCTACATCCTCAGCCCTATTTTATTTTGAAACTGGTTCCACTAAATTACTGCACACTGCTGGCCTTGAACCTGTCATCCTCCTGTATCAGCCTACCAAGTACTGGATTACAGGTGTGTACAGCTGTGCCTGGCTTGTAGTATACTTAAAGATTCATTCATTTTATTGCATGTATACATGTTCTAGTACTTTTCATTGCTCAATAATATCCCATTATATGACTAACAATTTTTTTCTCTAACAGTTGATGGACTCAGATATTTTCCCCCAGGGTTTTGTTGTTGTTGTTTGGTACATAGTACTCAAATTGAGGCAATTTTCATAACTCTTCGAAATTGTCAAAATCATGAAAAACCAGGAAAGGTTTAAAAACCATCATTGAACAGGAGAGACAGTACACATGGCAGCTAAATGCAATGTGACATTTTCTGCTTGGATTCTTGAACAGAAAAGGGATATTAGTAGAAAAAAAATGGTGAAATTTAAAAAAGCAAGTTTAATTAATGTTAATGAGCCAAGTTTTAGTTTTGGCAAATGTAGCATGGTATGTAAGATTTTAACTTTAGATGAGATGGGTGAGGTGTATAATAGAACTCTTTATACCATCTGTAAATCTAATACAATGTAGTTTTCTATTAAACTAAAATTATTCCAAAATAAACATTTATATTTAAAAGAGGAAGCCCAATACTCACAGGCCATCAAAGGTTAAAAACATGAAAAATAATAATTTCCATGAATCTGCCAGAACTCCATCAGTAATGGTTTGGATTGGAAACAAGGTAGCAATGTTGGAAGTGGGGCTTGGTTGCTAAGAAGGGGTGCCTGGGGGTGTGGGGCCTTGGGGATTATATAAGGTCCTCCCCTGCTCTCTCTTTTGCTTCTGACCTCCATGATGTGAGAAGTAGAGCCTGTGTACTCTGCCTCTACTTCCTACTGCTAAGCCTTGAGATCCAAAGACACCAGCCTCACATGGACTGAATCCTGAATCTCTAAGAAATTGTGAGCAGCTAACTCTTCCTTCCTCTAAGTTGTGTGTTCAGGTCTTCTAGATTACAGCAGCAAAAATGCTGGCTAGTACTGGAGAAGTGGGGTCCCTGCTATATCTAAGTCTATGTGTTTTATGAGGCTTTGGAACTGGTTTGTGAGAGGAAATTGGAAGGGCCAGAATGTGGCTAGAAAGTTGGACAGTAGAGACTGTGCTCAGGAGATTTTGGAGGGCAAAATGGACTCCATAGGAAAATGGAGTAGAGGCCATATGTGCTATATTCTGGCAAAGAACTTATTGGCATTTTGCCCATGTCCTGAAACTTTGTATGAGACCAAATTTAAAGATGATAGACTGATTAAACTGGCAGATAAAATCTCAAACCAGCAAAATATCTTAATTGCACTATGGATACTGATATCTGCATTCAGCCAGTTGTACACCATATTTCAGGAACAGAACACAAAGAGGAGAGACTATAGATTTGCAGCTTGGCCATAAAAACACATGTAGATCTGGGACCCAGAGAAATGGTGCTGTGAAAGTAAGATGGCTAAAAGGGAGGTCCAATGCTTTGATTAGAAAAAAAGAAAGGAATGCAGTCATGGCAGTTGAATATTTACATTAAAAACCATGGAATGTGGTTCTGGCAGTTGAAGCCCAAGTACAGAACCAAAGAAAGGACGACCCAGTAGCTCTGATTGTAAAGGATGTGACTACTTTTCCTGCTGGCAGTTGATTTGGGCTCTCACATAATCCTGGCTTTGCTCGAAAAAAGAGGTCATGAAGGCTTCTCCCCAGACTTCAAAGGAAGGCCTGGGAAGCCAGGCAATGTGTGGCAGGATTGGAATCCCTGAAAGCTGACCCAAATCGGGCAATTTGTGAAGCTGTGAGGGTGAAGCCAAATTGTAAGAAAAACCCCCACAATTTAGAAGTACCAGAAGGGTGGAATGACCATGAGGAAAGGCTGCAAGATGCAAGCCACAGAGCCAGGCAAGAAGAGCGAGTAGGCTACGATTTGCAACCAACCAGTACATGGGTGCAGGGCTGCCAAGGCCCCTTGGAGATCACATCTCACCACCATGTGCCCCAGATGCCAGAAATGTAGCTGCAGGATCAAATGCTTGCCCTGCTGGATTTCGATACTGTTTTGCTCTCATTCCTTCTTTCTATGTTCCTTTTCCTCCCTTTGGAAGTGCAAATGTTTACTGTGTGCCATTGAACAGTGGATGTATGAAACTTGCTTTTCATTTTCTTTTACAGTGGCTCACAGCCAAGAAAGCACCTAGAGTCTCAGAGGAGATTTTGGACTTTGGGACTTTTGGGTGATACTGGAACTGTTAAGACTATGGGAACTCTTGGAGATAGACTAAATGCATTTTGCTATGTGAGGTGACCATGACGTCCAGGGTAACCAGGGGCAGAGTGTAATGGTTTAGATTTTGAATGTCCCCCTACCTCTCACAGAAACAAGGTAACAATGTTGGAATTGGGACTTGGTTCATAAGGAGGGGTCCTTGGGGGTGTGATCCCAGGGATTACATAAGGTCCTCTCCTCCCTCTTCTCTCTCTTGCTTCTGACCTCCATCATGTGAGGAGCAGAGCCTGTGTGCTTTCCCTCTCTCTGCTTCCTGTTGCCCTGAGATTCAAAGATGCCAGATTCACATAGACTGAACCCTGAATCTCCAAAAAGGGGTGAGCAAATAAATCTTCCTTCCTCTAAGTTGCATGGTCAGTCTTTTGGATTATAGCAGTGAGCATGTTGACCAAGATACTATCTAACCAACTGGCAGCTTTAGTGGGAGGAAAAGAAAAAGGATGCTATAGGAATGCAGCCAGGATTAAAAACTTAAGTCTCATAAAGATTTTAAAATTATTACTATAGCAACTATGTGTTTTGTGAGTTGATTTTTCTTTATATAATCTCTCTCCTCCTATATATGCTATTTAAAACTTGGAATTTTTTTCCAGGTGGAAATATAACTGAATTAAAATCACCCTTGATAATACAATGGCTGATGCAACTTTGTGGTTTTCCTGTGTGGGGATTGAGTTTTCCATTCAGAAAATTGATAAGAGGAACAGAGCTAGATAGTACTGAGTTTGTTTATGCACACTACTCCCTACCATTTCCCATTTTGCTTTGTTCCCTGGGAGTATGACAGTAGAAGAATGTGTTGACTAGCCTGCCTTATCATTTATGCTCAACTTTAGCTAGAAAATAAGATGATAAGATATTAAAACTTGTTGGCAATGGTTCTGTCCTCTACAGGTTACTAGTAGCAATTTTTTTCTATATTTTCAACTCTCAATCACTTCTAGCATTTGTTCACTGTTATGGACTGAATTGTGTCTCCCTCAAAATTCATATGTTAACATTCTAACTCCCAGTACCTTAGAACAGGACTGCATTTAGAAATAAAGTCTTTAAAGAGGTAATTAATGTTAAAAGGCATCATTGGGGTAAGACTTAATTCAATAGGACTGGTACCCTTGTAAATTAGAAGAGAGAGAACACAGACATGTGAAGATACTGGCAGAAATGACCATATGAAGATACCAGCACAAGACAGACATCTACGAGCCAAAGAGAGGAGCCTCAAAATGAAACCAACTCTGCCGACACCTGCACAATGGACTCCTGTCCTTCAGAATCATGAGAAGAAAATCGTCTTGTTTCAGTCATTCAGTCTGTGGTCATTTGTTATGCCACCCAAGAAAATTTAAACATGTCTGTACTTCTCTCTTTTAAATATGGCATGTTCCCATCTTCTAGCACTGAGATGTTTCATCATCTCTTGTTGGTTTCCATTATACTTGAAACATTTTTAAACTGTTTTTAGCATATTATTTGTTTTCTGTTAGGACATTATTATTTATAGTACTCTGTCACAAAGTCAACAGAGTTACAATCCTTTGTCTAGATAGATACACTAAATAAAATGCTGTCAGTTTCTTGGATGATATCACGGACTGGCTTTTAAAACAATGTTCTTGATAAGAAATTACTAGAATTTGGTGATAAGTATTCTACTAAAGAGCATTCATATACAGATTATCATCTTTGAGAAATTTGAATTTATATTAATTAGATTGAATGAAAAGCATACCAAAATGTATATATTTCAGTAGCCAGCTCCTTTAAATTATGCCTCTTGAAAAAGTAAGACAACCTTTCTTTGATAAATGTGTCACCTTCATTTGGAAATTCATTTGGAATCATCATTTCATGACACATGAGGTAATCAATCCTATTACTTTATATTACATTTTGCTTTGATAAAATTGGTATTATTCATCTAGATTATCTTATTTAAAACAATAAATTCTACTATCTTCCAATGATGATGAAGATTCATTATCATGGGGTACTATAAAATAAAATCTCCCAAGTGTATCTAGAAATACATTTAAAAGTGTGTCAAAACTGGATATATTTATAAAAGTAATTTTGGATTTAGTATATAGCCTAATCTGATAACTATTCTGAAGTAATACTTATTTAATTTATATGTTCTTTTTAGTATCATTAAAATTTACTTTATGACATATTTACTTTAAAAAGGCATAGATTCATAAGTACTGACAGAGCTTGGGTCAAAAAAAGACTTTTTAAAATATATTAAAGTAGGGAAAAAAGGACAGAATAAATTTTTAAAAAATTCAAAATGGCAAGATAATTTTTTTACTTAGACTGTATATTTCCTACTTTTTACATATAACATTTCTTATGTTTAGGATACTAGACAATTTCATAGAAATCATGATATATTTTTACCTGGTCTTGGTAAATATGATGGTTGATTGAAGAAGGCTTTGTAAAATAAAATGATTTAATTTGGTTTATATGCACAGAATATATATTTTTCCTGTGGCTGCAAATTTAGATAAGAACATGAACTCCTGGTATCTTCTATAAATGGTCAGTTACCATCACAGATTTCAGTTTTAGGAAGAGAAGGATAAAAATTATTTCCAGTCTTACAAAGGCATTGCCCTTCAGCCTTGCATTTAGCAAGGTACAGAAAAATTCACCAGAAGAAAAATCTATGCCTGTCAGTCAGACTCAAATGGATATATTGGATTTCATAGAGAATCAAAATGAAACAATTGCTCAGCTGATTGTAGGACAAATCAGTGAAGCCTTTTACAACATCTGCTGGAAGATGGTGTTTGCTGATACAAATCCTGCTTTCTATGCCCAGCCATCACTCAGAGAAGTTCTGGCTAGTGTAAAATTCAGAAATCAGTGGACCTAGATGCACACGAATCACCAGAGACAAATGTTACATTTTCAAAGAGCTGACTTTTTTCTCTTACACCTTTTAAAGTTTAGCAAAATAATTCATTTTTTTCCAGATTCAAAATTATTGATTAAATTATTCTGAAGATCTTAAGTTGGTCAACCTAAAATTTTTGACAAACATAATATGTAAAAATAACAATAACACTAATATCTGCATAGCCATCAATAACTATTGGTTTTAATCCTTAAAGTTGTAGAATTGAAAAGCTAATGGAAAATAAAGAGGAAAGAGCAAGAAGAAGGACACTGTGTGTGTGGGGGTACTGGGAATTGAACCCAGGGACATTCTACCTCGGAACTACACCCAGTCCTATTTTATTTTTTATTTAGAAATAGGGTCTCGATAGGTTGCTGAGAGTCTTGCTAAGTTTCTGAGGCTGTTCTTTTTTTTTTTTTTTTTTTTTCAGT
>PVJS01034294.1:9364-21756 GCA_004027185.1 Glis glis | reverse complement strand
AGAGAGAGACAGAGAGAGAGAAACAGGGAGAGAGAGAGAGAGAGAAACAGGGAGAGAGAGAGAGAGAGAGAGAGAGAGAGCTGAGGCTGGCCATGAACCGGATCCTCCTGTCTCTGCCTCCCAAAGTACTGGGATTACAAGCGTGCGCCACCACGCCCAGTTTAAGGTCATTTTTTAAATGGGGTGGGGTAGGGGTTAGTGACCTTAATCAGGGGATTTGAAAAAAAATTGGTGGAAATCAAGGTAACAAGAATGAATGAAAGAATAATGTATTGTTGTGACCATTTCTCCCCTTGTTTTCAGTATTGGGATTGTAGTGGATTATCTCCAACCAAATACTATTTAGCAGATACTTGTAGATACCCTTGATAAATTACATGAATAAGAGAATAGATATCTAAGATCATACCAGAAATGTAAGCATTTGCTTATAAAACCTATGAATGCACCAAAATGTTGGGAAAAACACAAATCACTAAAATAATGCTCTGGCATTAAATATACCTTGAATTTCCTATTTCAAGTATTTTATGCCAGTTTTTAAAAGATAGTTGGATGTTTAAGAGCATTTGCTTTCAAATTATAAACCAAATTACAAGATGCTAGTTTAAACCTGATTTAAGGAACTTCATGTTTTAAAATATTATAAGAATTTATAAGATAAAAACTGGGATTATTTCATTTTTCCAAAAATGCTTCACAAGCTATATTATGTCCTTAGAAAACAAGAAATCATCTTATCTTAAAATATATGTTCAAGCCTTTAATGGAATCCCTCATAAAAAAAGTAACAGATATAGTGCCATCTGACCATGTTGAATAACATAGATATTCTGTTCATCAAAATATCTAATAATCTAAAATAAATTGACATTTTTATTCACATGAAATAAGACATTTAGTGAAATATCAGTTAATAGGATTTATTTAACTCTCATAGAGCAAGAACTCACATTCTACAAGCAATCCTCTACACTAAAAAACTCCATTCAAATACAAATAAAATTATTAATTTTAATTGAATACCATGTAGAATTAATATTCCACTTTCATTTGATGAGTACTTTAACATTTTAACAAAATTTTGTATTTTTCCTCCAAATTTTACTACTATGATTTGCCAGTGTGTTTTAGGTTTCAGTATTACACAGCCCCTAAACAAATGGTCTCTTTTCTTCATAGATGTTGTATAAAACAATTTTAATCCATACACATCTCAAAGGATTTAAGAATGCAATAGGGGAGGGGGAGGGTAAGATCATAATCACCTAAAAAGTTTTGGTTGCTATTTTTATTATCAAGAAAGTAGATAAAATATTAAATATTATCTCACATTATCTCATTGCTTAACTTTCATGGTTTCCATAGAAACTGCTTCAGGCATTTCAAAACCACAGTGACTCTAACCATTGGTCTTTATATAGCCTGACTATTTTTTTCCCTTTCTAAAACTGATGGTGCAATAAACCACACTAAATACATACAATTTATGGTCCAACTAGGCAATATTTTTTAGAATAAATCCATTAATATAAATGTAAAGGGATATGGGAGAAAAAGGAGAGAAATTCCTCAAACAATATCATTTTATGCAAGAATATAGAATATTACCGATTGGTTTATATCTTCATAGCAAATTATCATGAGTTATAAGAATTATTATAAATTATTGCACATTAACTAGTTCCTAGCTTTTGATTTTTCTCCATACCTTTGAACTGTATGAGTGTGAGGATTCCATTTTGTCATGAAGTACATATTTCTTACTTCATCAACCCTTGTTTTTAAGTCCTGTAGAATTGTCTTCAATATTTAAAAAAAGAAAAAACAAGAGTAGCTGAGAGATCCATCTCCTTTTGTTCTTTTGTATTGGAAAATTATACCACCAGCCAGCCTTTCTTTAAGAAAGCCAGAACTTGGAAAACAGATAAATTAGGATGTGATTATTCACATCACAAAAGAATTCACAGATGGCTTCATGTAAATAGGGAGCTTCCTATTTAAGTGTTTGTTTACAGATCATTAGCTACTTGACAAAGAGGAGCTGGGGGCAGAAAAACTTAGAGTTCAAGTGCTGGGAGACACTGCCAATTGGATATCAATCAAAAATGAAGGAAACAAAGCATGCGTGGAATCAGCCTGTGAATCAGAAACATGATTTACTTCATATGCATGCATGCACGTGTCTGGGGTGAGATAGTGTGTGTATATATATATAATACATATATATGATTAGATATATAATTATATATGTATAATTATATACAAAATTTATATATAGTCTCTCTAATTATATATATAATTTGTATATATGCATATACAAAATGTGTAGTTATATACAAACATACAGACCCCCCCACACACACACACACTAAAGAGGCAACCTTTAACCTAGAATAAGACACCTAACAAACTAGTTGTCTTTCCTTAGTTTATCTTGGAGATTTTAAAAAGATTCACAGGTTTTTAAATGTATATATTTTTAAAATACAACCACTCACAGAAAATATGAAATGTCTACTTTTAAGCTTTATAGTGTGGAAAGTGTCAGAAACCCGATTTTCTTGTACAAATCAATTGTATTCTTAACACAACAAACTTAGTAAATTCTTACTGTGTACAGGCATTTTGCTAAAGAAAAAAACAAAAACAAAGCACTAGTCATTATGAGACAAAATACAAGTTTAAGTGTTTTCTTCTATAATGTGGTAATTAATATGTTTAGAGGTTTGCTTTTAGAAAATATTAAATTCTAATGGATTATTTAAAAAATAATATATTTGGATTATGAAGATCATAGATATGAATCCCAAACAAGTTACAGATAGCTTATCAGTCAGGGTTTTATAAATGTAAAAAGACTTGTAGAAAGCTTTATCTCCAAATTTGTAAGGAAAGAAAGTTACATATGGGTTTGGGGTCAAAGATGAAAATATACAAGTTCACATGAAATATCCTCCTGCTTTATTGTCAAGGCAAGCATTATCTTTCATTTATTCACTATTAATGAACATCAATCTCTTGAGATTATTAAATAAAAGCTTAAAATTTTACTAAAGAATGAATAGCAAATAAGTTTTATACTTTAGCTTTCCTTAGTCTTCTTTAATATAAGAAAAATAAGTGTTAAGAGGTGAGAATTTTTGCAGTGATGGAGATTTATTCACATTATCTAGCTTGCTCAATCTGAGTTCAATGCATTCCAGAAGCATCACTGATGGCTCCCTGCATGCCTACTACTAGGCTAGGCAGTTGGGCAATAAATGTATACAAAGCCTGTGCTTTCCAAGACTTTACCCATATTATCTCATATTTTACCCTATGCAATAATTATTCATTCTTTAAATGGAATCCTGATAGCAAACTTGGAGACCTTGTTAGATTTCTGAAATAAGGCCAAAAAGTTTTAGTACTTTATATTTATAACAAACTTTGATCTTAGCACCCAAGTTTTAGACAAGGCTCTTAAACCAGTCCATATAAAATAGAATAAAGCGAAATGTTAATGCAGTGTTCATTTTAAAGTACTCTAAATGAGCTGGGCGTGGTGGCGCACGCTTGTAATCCCAGTACTTTGGGAGGTGGAGACCGGAGGATCCGGGTTCGCGGCCAACCTCAGCGCGCATGCGCGCGCGATCTACACACACACACACACACACACACACACACACACACACACACACACATATATATCTGTCTTTCCCTGTCTCTCTCTCTCTCTCTCTCTACCTAGTGAGGCCCTCCGCAACTTCGTAAGACCCGGTTTCAAACATAAAGCATAAAAAAATAGGGCCGGGGGGTGTAGCGCGGAGGTAGAATGCCCCTGCGTTCAATCCCTGGTACCGCAAAAAAATAAAAAAAATAAAAAAAATAAAGTACTCTAAAATCAATTTTCCACCCACAGTTTAGAAATAAATTCAAATTGCTAAAGCATCTTATTTAGAAGACAAAATCATATATGGCATAGAAGAGAGTTACTCCTTTCAAGTGCGTAATTGGAGTTTTAAAAAGTTATTTTGAAGTCTAAGTTTGCATACTTCATTTGGATTTGGGCAGGGAGGGGTAAAGAATAAAGTAAAGTTGTGCAGAAACAAGAAAAAGTGTAAAGGGAAGAAAAGAAAAACAAGTTTCTTATTACAGCCAAATCATTTCAGAAAAAGAGAGAAAGATGGATTTGGCAGTAACCACTAAGTCAAAGTATGATACACTGGAAAGACAATATAAGACAAACACATGTATTAAAGGTGACACACTTCAAAGCAAGAAAGCCATTCATAACATTCTAAGTCGTCTTACCACTCTTTTGGAATAGTTTCCTTTATTTCAATACCATTCCATCTCAACATTCCATCACAATCCAAGCATTCCACACAAGTAACAGTGTGTGCCACTAAATTCACAATCAGAATTACATATTTAACTACTAAGAAATCACAAACTCCATAAATCATGTGCAGAACTAAAATTTGGAATTTTTAAGTTTTATTTCAGTTTTATGATAATAAAATAAACCTGCATTGTAGGTAATATAAGTTAATTATAGCCTTTAAATATATTTGTTTCTTATCCTAGTCATCCTATTACCTAGGCATACACATGTACAGTACCTCCTGATGTATCTTGAACATTTGGGAAGTGCTTAAATTGGGATAACAAGCATTTTTTTTAACATGATACATTAGTGGTCACATAGAATTTGCCTTTTTAAAAGTTGGCTAACTAGCTAGGTAGGTTGCATTTTTTGAGGTAAAAAAACCTTTCAATATTTCTTAAAAATAAACCACATATTAGTGAGACATAGCTTATTTTGGGTTGCTTTGGTTTTGCTGTTTGTTTTGGTATAAATTTGCAATAACTGTTTTACACAATATAGAATCTTACAATGCTACAATTGATACTGAAAGGTCCTGGGGTCCTTTGGAACCTTATTCCTGGAAATACTCTGAATTTCCTGAAGTGGGTCCATGTACCTGAGAAAAAGTCCTGGGACCTAGAAATTTATACTCTTCTGTCCAAGACTGCAAAAGCTGGACATTATAGTCAACTCAAAAATACCAGAATAATTTGATAAAGAAATTATTTATTCTTTGGTATATTTTCAAATAAATTAAAAAATGAGCCACTCTGAAGATATAATTTATTTAACTTACTAATGTGATCATTTTTTTAAAAAATAATAACTAGTGTCAAATATCAACTGGTTCCATTTATTTATTTATTTATTTATAAACTGGTTCCATTTAAATAAGAAATTTAATATTTATTTTTTAGCTGGGCGCAGTGGCACACACCTAAAATCCCAGTACCTGGGAAGCTAAGACAGGAGGATAGCAGTTTCGAGAACATCACACTGTGACTTGGCAAGACCCAGACTCAAAATAAAAAGGGCTGGGGAGTCAGGGGTAGAATGCCCCTTAGTTCAATCTCCAGTACCATAAATAAACAAACAAAAACACAAACAGACTATAAAACAACTCGAAATTGAAGTAGTAGTCATTAAAAGGTATAAAAATATTTTCAAGTAAATTTTTAAAATTTTAAATAAACATGACATTTTTAAGAAAGAGTCTCAGGAAAACTACTTCAAATGGTCTTCTTTGATCTACCTTTTAAGTTAAATTGTACAAAAATAACTCATTTTATTAAGGATACTATTTTCTACATGTTTCTAGATAAGGACCAACTTCAAAAAGTGATAATACACCCTTCAACAACAGAGGGAAGTATTTGTCATGTTAGTACCAGTCTTGTTCTATGTCATATCAAGACTGCTGAATTTTGTTCTAAACCATGATAAGCTGTGTTAAATAAAGGTGTGTATGTCTCTGAATTGGTGACCTATGCAGTGAGAAACTGATACACAAATAATAACCAAAATCAACAATTATGATAGGTTTCTCTACAGAATACTTTATATTTTTATTAAAATATATTTTTCTTAAATATATATTAAAAGAGAGAGAAATGTGTGTTGCATTAGGAAAATGGAGGCATATTTGTCTTTTCATCAATATATTGAGCATCAGATGAATACTGATATTTATTTTGAAGGAAACAAAAAGAGTAGATGATTGTTTCAATTGATATAAGAAATTGAGTCTAATATTCAGGGGGATATTACTTCTGATTTGAAGATAAAATTCTATCATACCAAAAACGCTTACAATAAATATCTCTAAAGTCTAGCTAATACATTACTAGTTTTTCACCCAGCTTTCATTACTTTAAGAAGTAATGAAAAAATGATACAAAGGAGATTTATATAACATCATCATAGTTTAGTTCTTTCCTAACAATATTACCTGTTTTTATTCCAATATATTTAATATTTTAATGAAACTGGTTTCTCAGATAGTTTGAATACTAGAATTTGGATCTTTCTTAGGAAAATACCAACTATGAAATTTAAATAACTATTCTGCATCTGAGAAAATTTGGCCTTAATGAACATTAAAGACACACCAATGTCAAAATCATTTTAGATTTAAAAAATGGCTGGAATGGAAAGTCTGGATAATTTATTTGCAATTACTGCAGTTCTGTGTATACTTTCAATGTCTTATCTGAGAAACCTTTTCAGAAAATGAGCAACTGTAGAAAGAGAGAGTTGGTGGGTAATCAAGTCAGGATCAAATAACTGAAACCACAATATTCAATGTCACTAAGCTTGGTTAGGATACATCATGTCTTTTTTTCTTCTTCTGTGTACAAGGATGTGGAAAGTGGTAGCTACAACAAGCCCTGTAATACTATCTATCAACAGGAGGCAGAATCATTCCAATTGAAGCAGAATTAAAAGATGAGATGAATGAATTAGCTAAGTTAGATAGAGAAATAAATACAAATATTTTAAAGTCCTTCAAAGTTTTAATTATTCAAGTCATGATGTTCTTTTTTTTAATCGATTTTTATTTCTTTGTCTTCTCATAGAGCCACCTTCTCCTCTGTCATGTCTTAGTTCCAAGAATTTTGCTGATAAGGTGAAAGAAAAAAATGGAGCTAAGCAGAGAGGAATGTCTACAACAGTGGATCACTGTTTAATAGTGGAAATCAAAGGAAGAGATCTCTGCATTGTTGTAAAGGGTCTCAATGAGATCTGTGCTGTGATGAAGGCTTCATCTATCACAAACAGTTGGTTCACAATATTTTCACTTTGTAACTAAGTATTTGAGGATTCTCCCACCATACACCTTTGACTCTAACCTGTCTCAACTCTAAACAGTAAAATCACTAAACTTGCACTATGAATAGTTTATGACATGAATCTTTACAAAATATCAGAAAATTAATTTAAAAGTTCTAGAAATTACTATTTTTAACCCATCTCATTTTATATGGAAGGAAACTTGAAATGCATGATGTATTGATACATTTATACTGTCTACCTACTGAGTCTATCCTGTGTACGCTGACTTTTGTCACAGACTGTCACAATAGCCCACTGACTGACTGTGAAAGTTGTCTTTACAGGAGCAATGATTTTCATCAGAATCATCATGATTTAAAGCTGAAGACTGCCTGGGAGAAATATCTCCAGAGACATACTTACAACAAATATCCTTAAACATTTTATTCCTATTTTCAAGAATGAACAGTGATAGGAAAGTCATGAGATTCTTTTTTCATCTTTATAAAATAATCAATTAGAACTAAAAGTCAACAGTCAAATCATGATACCAAGAAATTCCCCTAAGTTTATGAGACACAAAATCTCTCTGCTTTACTTCACTAAACACACAAACCCTGGATTTCTGTGAAGGAAAAATGTGCTATGAGAAATTACCGTCGGTCATAGAAAATGGTGAAATATTTACACACATAGTATCCTCATCTGGTATGTGTTTTTATTGTAAGATGATGACTCTTTTGCCAATTTTCTTCTACACACTTAAGTTTAAGAAACACTTGGAGCCGGGTGTGGTGGCGCACGCTTGTAATCCCAGTACTTTGGGAGGCGGAGACCGGAGGATCCGGGTTCGCGGCCAGCCTCAGCTCTCTCTCTTTCTCTCTCTCTCTCTCTACTTAGTGAGGCCCTCTGCAACTTAGTGAGACCTGGTTTCAAAATAAAGTATAAAAAATAGGGCCAGGGGTGTAGCGCAGAGGTAGAACGCCCCTGGGTTCAATCCCCGGTATCGCAAAAAAAAAGAAGAAACACTTGGATTGATTTATGAATACTTTTCTACATAGACACGTGCAAAATGATTAGAATAGTAGAAGGTTTATAAAAATTATATCCCCATGAGGTTAAATTGAATTACTTTTCCTTTAGGTACCAAAATGCATGGTTATACTTATGAACACAGCACCAAATATCTGTTAATTTTGGAAGAGTACATATATGATATAATTTAGATACAATAATTGAAACTATAAAGTATTCCAGATTATATTTTACCTATTTATGTCTACACCATGGCACATTAAAATGAATACCAAGTATTCTTCTTAGACCAGAAGTCAACAAACTTATTCAGAGTATTTATTATGTATATTATCTATCCTCTATGTATGAGACAGCATTAGATATGCATAGCTTAGGGTATGTGGTAGGTGATAATGGCTCTCAAGAGATACTCTTTTCCTTTGTTTCTCTATTTTTCAAAGGAAAAAATCCAGGACTTACAAATAATATGCAAGTATGTTATGGTCCAGAACATACTCTACATTAGAAGTATATTTTAGTAATATATTTCTAAAAGTTGATAATATATAGGATTAATAAAATGCTTAAGTAAAAATACATGTCATATAAAATTATATAGAAAATTGTAGAATCAAATTTAGTGTGCTTAAATATCTTGGCCCTTTTATGTCATATAGCATGATAGCTCTACATGTTTACATGGTTTATTATTCTATAGATTTAGAGACACTGTGAATCAATGTCATCTTGTCCACTGAAACAGAATTATATAGAGACTTTTCCTTCCTATGTTAGCCAAAAGATTTTAGTCATAATCACTAATATGCACATCATAAGGACTAAATAATTTATATTTTTAAAACAATGTCCCCTATATTTCATTAACAGTTATGCTTAATATTCATTTTAGAAATTTTAATTGAATGTCACATGTAACAGTTTTGTCATTGTACAAGAATTTAATAAAATGTTCAAACATTTATTATTACATATGTATAATTTTATGCAATATTTTCCTTTAAAAATGTTCATGTCTTGATGTTATTAAAAGTCATGATAATTTCGTATTCTCTTCTGATTCTAGCTGTACGTCACAGCACTGTTGAACTGTACATTCTGCACTCACCACTTACATGCACTTTTCATCTTCATTTCAAAAATTAATTAAGGGCAGCCATATTTCTAGGAAGTAAAAGTATGTACTGGAATAATATCTATATGAAGAAGAGACAGTATGCTTACATAAAAAGTGCTATCTACCCTTTAAACCAAGTTCCAGGACCTTTGGCACACTATAAAATAGTATTTATTTATCTACTACAACTTAAAGAGACACAGAGATCATCTACTTCACCCTTCTTCATATTTTTCAGATAAAAAAATGAGAGTCTAAAAGATAAGTGACTAACCCAAGATAACACAATGAATTCTTTTTGTTTTGTTTTGTTTTGTTTTGTTTTGTTTTGTTTTGTTTTGTTTTGTTTTGTTTTCTTTTGCGGTACCGGGGATTGAACCCAGGGGCGTTCTACCTCCGCGCTATACCCCCGGCCCTATTTTTTATACTTTATTTTGAAACTGGGTCTCACAAGGTTGCGGAGGGCCTCACTAAGTAGAGAGAGAGAGACAGGGAGAGAGAAAGAGAGAGAGAGAGAGAGAGAGAGCTGAGGCTGGCCGGAACAGGATCCTCCAGTCTCCGCCTCCCAAAGTACTGGGATTACAAGCATGCACCACCATGCCCGGCTCAAGTTTTTTTTTTTTTTTCCTTGTGTTCTTAGCTTAATTGTTTTTTGGGTCTTTTTTTTTGTCTTTTTGGACTGGGGATCGAACCCAGGGTGGTGCACTTGCAAGGCAAGCGCTTTGCCACTGAGCTACATCCCAGCCCCACAATGAATTCTTGACAAGGCCAAATTGGTTTACTACTAATAAGTTATTGATAATGTTTAGTGAGCTTTAACAATGTGCTAAGCATTGTATCAAACACTTGACCTGGATTATCATGTATAATCCTTCACTCTATAATAATAATAAAATTATCCCAGTTATTATTCCCTACTATTTTACACTGGTGACTTGTTGAAGTATAAAAATAAAAATATCGAAGAAGTTATTTTCTTTAACACAAATAATAATCTCATTTAGCATTTTTCAATGTATATACTGAATTTCTATGTTTCTACACAATTACTTAACCAACATCTAAAATATTCAATTTAGAGAACACCCCAAGTGAAGATATTTTTGAAAATAAATTTTAAATTAGAATTTTCCATTTTACTTTACTGAAGAATGTTTCCTTAAACAATAATTATGAAATCTATGGTTATGTCAAGTCTTTCCTACTGACCTTAGCACACAAAGAAATCGATAAGACAATCATTCTCAAGTTGCTTTAAACTTTTTCTAGAGGTCTGCAAACCTCAGTGTTTTTGCTTCCTGCCTATTACTATTTTCTTCGTGCTAGCAAAAATAGCAGTCTTCATAATTAGTTTAATTATTTCAATGAAAATAATTCTTTTGTATATAAATATTTACTTCTTTTCTCCTATTCTGGACTACAGATTGTTTCTGTCACAAGTTTTTGCCAAAAGAAAACAAGGGAAGCTTACATTGTTCTGGTCCAGAAAATTCCCAAAGCCAACAAATACCCTTATATATGGATTTACTGATCTTTTCTTGCTTTGAATGAACTTGGGATGGGATCCAACAGAACTCAGTATGGAAAAGGTAATGTTGCCATAAAGTGACATATAAATCTGTGTGTGTGTGTGTGTGTGTGTGTGTGTGTGTTTACTGGGTTTTGAACCCAGGGGCATTCTACCTCTAAGCTATAGCCCCAGCTCTATTTTTTTTTTAAATAGTCTTGCTAGGTTGAATTTCACTACTTGCTGAGGCTGTCCTTGAACCTTGGATCCTCCTGTCTCAGCCTCCCAAGTACTGGAATCACAGGCTTGCGCCTATAATCCACGTGTATGCCACACCCAGCATAAATCTCTTTTTAAAACCAAAGAATAAGTTACACTACAAAAACCCGTCACTCTATTTTTTAGTCAAGAAAATAGATACAGCCCATTTAATGCTAACAATAATAACATTTATCAATAATTTCAGAATTTTTAAATCCTTCTGAAATAAGACAAACTATGTTAAAGTAGAAAGAAGTAGTTGTATATAAAATGGCAATTACTGCCTTGACAGTTCTCATCTAAGCTCTTCTTGAATTAATATACTCAAAATTGTCAAACATAAGCCAGGTATGGTGTTGCACGCTTGTAATCCCAGTACTTGGGAGGCTGAGACCGGAGGATCCGGGTTCGTGGCCAGCCTCAGCTACTTAGTGAGGCCCTCCGCAACTTAGTGAGACCCTGTTTCAAAATAAAGAACAAAAAATAGGGCTGGGGGTATAGCTCGGAGGTAGAATGCCCCTGGGTTCAATCCCCAGTACCACACACACAAAAATTGTCAAACATAACT
Organism: Glis glis; assembly: GCA_004027185.1. Taxonomy (NCBI): domain Eukaryota; kingdom Metazoa; phylum Chordata; class Mammalia; order Rodentia; family Gliridae; genus Glis; species Glis glis. The sequence continues at coordinate 10,142 of PVJS01034294.1, read as the reverse complement.
GTTTGAATTTATCTAACAAAACTCATCTTGTTTGTGGTGGATAAATATATTTGCTCAGTTTTAAATAGCTTGGTTTTTTCTTTTGGATTATTTTCTAAAAGATGGTGATGAAAAATAGTTTTTCATATAAGCATTATACACACATTTTAGGCCTAAAACATTACTTATACATTAACTTTGATTTGTGTGTGTGTTTCCCAAAATCACAATGGTTTGAAGAAATTAACTGTCTACATTGAGAACCACATGAGGCTTATATGGATATAAACCATGTTATAGAGTATACAAAATAAAAACTAGAGTCCCCATATATGAAACCATTCTTTGAAGCCCCAGCAACAAATCCTAATTTAAAGCAATATAGCCAACAGAAATTTTAAACAATCTTTTATAGGATATAAAACTCATTCAGACAGTTTTCTTGCTGCCTGTTTTCTTATTGATCTCATAAGTTCACACCCATTATATAAACGCAAGTCACATGCTTAAATAATACTGAATCCTCAAGTTTTCTTTCTTTTTTATTTCATTTACTTATTTTTATTTTGGTAGAAGTGAAAGGAAAAGGTTGTTTTCCTTCATAACTAGTTAATTTGTCCCTTTTGCATGGACATCTGACCAGATTAACTCTTGATCACCATCTATCTAGAATATAACATTCCAGGGCTGGGGATGTGGCTCAGTGATAGAGTGCTTGCCTAGCATAAATGAGGATATGGGTTCAATCCCCCGCGCAAGAGCACTCTCTCTCTCTCTCTCTCTCTCTCTCTCTCTCTCA
>PVJS01034293.1:0-21658 GCA_004027185.1 Glis glis | reverse complement strand
CTAATATCTAGGATATACAAAGAACTTAAAAGACTTTACACTAAGAAAACAAACAATCCGATCAAGAAGTGGGCAACTGAAATGAATAGACACTTCACGAAAGAAGAGATACAAATGGCCAATAGATACATGAAAAAATGTTCAACATCATTAGCAATCAGGGAGATGCAAATCAAAACTACTCTAAGATTTCATCTGATTTTCAAACTTGGTTGCACATTGGAATAACCTGGAACCCTACTCCCAAAATTTCTGACTTATGTTATCCGGGATGTCACTTGGTCATTAAGAATTTTAAAAGACCCCTTGGTGATTGTATTATGAAGCCAAGCTTGATAACCACAGGTTTGGTATAGCAGTCCTTATTGAACAGCATTATACAGTGAGATAAATGAAGTGTGTCTGTGGTATATGGGTGTTTGTTTGCACTCACAACTGTGTATACATATATACATAGAACACACCCTCCACCTAGATTAGCAGTTCTCACACATCACAGTTGAAGATGCATTGCTCAACACAAATGCCTAGCATAAGATGTTCTAGCTCAGGATGCACCTAGCCAGCTCTAAAACAAGAACAGAAATTGCTATTCAAGTGATTGAAGGCTTTTAGAAGCAGCTGTTTGTAAGTGGGTAAGGGCCTGCACTTCATGGACTAGCCATTTGATTATTTGCATTGATGTGAGTCATAGTGGTGAGCAATGAATCCTACCAGACAGAAGGCACATGTTCTTCATGCCAGGGCTTAGGACAGAGCTCATATCCCAGGTCTCCACCTTCCAGTTGCTGCAGTTTTGCAGACCAAAGCCATACTTGGGAGCTATTGGTGGTCAAACAGGCTCTACCAAGGCAAGGATCAAATTGGAAAACTTCACAGCCTAAACTTAATTTTTCCTGTCTGAATGTACTCACAAAGAATGAAAATACTAAAGAAATACATGCTTATTGCAAATCAGGTTTTTGATATGTCCAATCTCAATAGTAGTACCAATAATCTTATGACATAGGATACTTTCATTTTAATAAAGAAACTTCAAGACCTTAATGCTCATGATTTTTTTATTTTTTTTGGTGAACACAAAGAAAAAAGAATGATAAAGCTCTTTAAAGTATATTGGTGCCGGGCGTGGTGGCACACGCTTGTAATCCCAGTACTTGGGAGGGGGAGACCAGAGGATGAGGGTTTGTGGCCAGCCTCAGCTACTTAGTGAGGCCCTCTGCAACTTAGTGAGACCCGGTTTCAAAATAAAGTATAAAAAATAGGGCTGTGGGTGTAGCTCGAAGGTAGAATGCCCCTGGGTTCAATCCCACAAAAAAATTCACACTTTTTTCACAATCCACGCAAAAAAAGTATATTGGCACTTGATGAAGCAAATAAGGAGATCTAACACCACCCTAATTTCCCATTTGTTCTTCATGGAGATCCCAGAGGCTCCTTTGTGGAACATAGGGATTCACCAAGTGCAATATGAGAACTGTCTACACATAAAGACCGTTCCAGGTCTAATATCCTGTGACCCTGTAGAGGTACAGCATCCTGTTCAGGTTAGACAGGCATCATTGTTTATAAAATTTAACTTTTTCTTTCCTCATTCCGACATTAGTCTGCTTTTGTTGCTATATCAGAACACTTGAGCCTGGATAATTTATTAAGAAAAGGGGTTTATTTTGTTTCAGTGTTGTAGAGATAGGAAAGTCTGAGATCAGATGGTTGCATCCAGTGAGGGCCACCTGCTTCTTCAACTCATGATGGAAAAATGGAAGGGGCTTTGGTGCAAGCAAAAGTAAAACAAAAGGAGCCACCTCATTGCATGACATCCTATCCTTGCAGTAACTAATCTACTCCCAGGAGGGCAAGAATTCAATCCCAAGAGAAAGACATTAATCCCTCTTAATCACCTACTCATCTCTTAATGGTCCTACCACTCAACACCAACATAATGATAATTAAAATTCAACTTGAGTTTTGGCTGGGATAATACACATCCAACATAGCTATCCCACCTGTAGTATTCCTCCCAGTGAGAAACACCAGTCCCCTAACTTTCCCATGAGTTTTTATATAGGTTGGTATTATGCAAAGGACACAGGCATTGGACAGACCTGGATCAAAATCCCAGAACCAACTAGTACTAGTTATATGAGTGTGGACATGTTACAGAAAAATCTCTAAAACTGGCTTATCCCATTTATAAAAGGATAGCCAGAGAACAATGACAAACCATTGTTGAAAGTCTTCTATTTCATAAGGGCATCACTAGCATTTAGATGGGTTCCTGACATATATTAATCCCTCAATAAATGTTTCGGTACTGGAGGTTCAAAGACAATGATGGGCCACTGTTGTCCAAAGGCCTTTGGCAAAGCATTAGGAAAGTCTTTGGATTACCTTCACTCTTTTTGCCAACCAACATCCTATCTCCCCATCTCTCCTTGTTTGCAAAGCTAAGTGTGAAGCCAAATGCTCTGAAGACCCCTAGTTTAAAAGGTCTCTAAGAGATTTGGCTATTTCTCAGCAGTATCCTCAACACAGGTCTATGTCTTCTCCATGGTGAGTCTGATTTCTGCTACAAACCTGTGATGAGTATTTTCTATCAGTTGCTCCCTATCAATGTAAGGTGCTATACAGATGTGATTATATTCAAACCTCATGAAATAATATTATACACTAAGAGATATCATTATCTCCATTTTACTGATCAAGCTCAGGTTCTGAAAGGAAAACTAATTTTCCAAAGGTTATACAACCAGGAATGACATGACAAAGATCACAACCAAAACATCTGCCTTTCACATATCAAAGGTTCATATTGCAGGCATGTCAGAATAAGCCAACTTCCTTCCTCAAGACCCCCTGGACTTAGGGTCCTGGCCAGATACTTAGGATTTGGACCAAGCTGCCAAGAACTCATCAGCTCATACCAGTCCAGATGCCACACAACATGACTAAGATAGCATGGCTAGGGCCAAATATGCAAAAGTGTCTGCTGACAATCAAATCACAAGGGCGGAACCCTGATGTAATGGGAAGAACACTGGCGGTGGAGTTCAAACACCTGTTTCTAACCCTGACTCCATCAATTCATGTGAAAGATGGTACAACTAGTGAGTGTTCTATTTATTTGGATGATCATATGAGAAAATGTACAATGAATCATAATAACCATATTCTTTATAAAAAGAAAAGAAAGTGATAGAAATTTAAAGAAGGTACCTTTAGTTTTTCAGGAAAAGGTTTGTTGGAAGAATTTGAACCCTTGATTAGATTGAGTTATGATCTTTGATTTTCATTTATCCCAGATTTTATTTTCTGTCATTCATTAACATAAATCATGAAGGTCTAGTTCAAGGTCTTGAACAAACTTATATATTCACAAGAATGTAAAAAATAAATGACTCATTGTTTTTACAAAATAAAGACTCAGAGGAAATATACTCAAATATTAACAGCAAAGATCATCAATTGAATATGAATATAGGTGATTTTTTCTCTAAAAACATTTCTTCATAATTTACATGCTCACTGTAAGTCCTGTTAGTACTTACCCAAATGTGCAACTTTAAAATTCTTCTTATTCATAAACATATGTTCTACTTGGAGATAAATCATACATGAAGGGAAATATTATTCTGTAAAATGTAGCCATCGTTTTTATAACCATGACTATATTTCAGCAAACAAAATAATCCATGGGTGGTACTGATGCTTGATTAAAAAGACAGAGAACTTTCCATAGGCTACTTCAACACTTAAAATGTCTCAAATGATTACCCACACAGAGTTGTGGCTACAGAACAGAATAAACCATGATAAACACAAGGTATAAGTTCACAGTGTCAACAGCTGAATCTTCCCCTTAACCTGGGTTTTCTCATGGATGTTCAGTGAGCTGAGTAATATCAAGTTGAAATAGCACATGTTTGAATATTCCATGTTTATTCCAGTTTCTTGAAATACAGGAAGTATCCACCATCCAATCATGTGGACCAAGTTCAAAGTGAAGCCCTTCCCCAAGCACACACTGTATTGGTCAGGATTCACTAGATCAACAGAATTCACAGAATGAAAAAAAAGGATTTATTAGATAAGCTCACAATGTAGTCCTGAGTTTCGACTGCACATGAAGAATCAGAGGAATCAGTAGCTGGTCGGGTGGTCTAAGAGCTGGAGCCTTAGGATTGAAGCAACCACCAATTCAGTCCAGTCCAAGATATGAAGATAAGGAAGCTCTTCGGAGAAACGATGGTGAAGTTTCAGTTCAAAGGCTGGAGGCCGATGATCTCAGACGAGAGCAGAAGATCAAGAAGCTCCTCAAGGAAATGGCAAAGTTGGAGACTGACTATCTCAGACGAGAGTAGATGGTTTTCTTCAGGAAGAGTCGCGGCTCCCTCTACGCAGCTTTCTCCTTCTTTTATCTAAGTCCTACACCTATCAGAACCCTGCTACCCACATTTAGGGCAGGACTTCCGGTTCAATCTGCTGTTATACAACCAAAGTCACATGATCTTAGGTGGGTCAAGTTGACAAACCAGACCAACTATCACACACACATACACCATTGCTTTACTTTTTATTTTTATTATTACTATTATTATTTGATACTGGGGGTTGAACCCAGGGGCATTCTATCTCCAAGCTACAACCCCAGCCATTGTTATTTTATTTTGAAAAAGGGTCTCACTTAATTGCTGAGAGTCTTGCTAAGTAGCTGAGGCTGGCCTCAAACCTGCAATCCTCCTGTCTCAGCCTCCTAAGTACTTGGATTACAGGCATGTGCCACCATGCCCAGCTCACGCACCATTGATTTAAATATTCAGTATGAACTGATGCCCTAGCAATCTTGTGGAAGGTTAGTTCAGGTTCGTCATCTACCCACCAATCTTGCATCAGCTTCAAATATTTATTCAGCTGCTACCTTCCAGCTCACGGCAATTTTCTAGAAAAATAACCAGAAATACTTGGATTTCAACCCATTTTTCAAACATTCTTGGTGCTGCCAGTGGCCTATATAAAGTTCCCCAAACAGTCATATGAGACTGAGAGCATGCTTTAGTAATGCCACCACGTTTGCAGACAATTCACGTTTCAACTGGAAATTTAGTGTCGATGTATAACTCCAGGAGACATAAAAACCAGCTGTCAGCGCTCCTGTTCAGCACAAGCTTATCACTTTCCCTCTGACTCTACTGTGTTCTCAGCAACTGCTTTGAACAAATCGCGGTCATCTGTTGTGGTGAAGAGCATTAAAACTGATCCATTGACATTTTTGTCTTTATTTCAGCCTCCTATGGGAATGCAAGGCACGTGTGATTCCTCTTTTAGAACATTAACCTCACTGGTTACTGCCAGGGTCCACTCCTATCATTCCTTAACCATGACAATGATATAAAAATATTTCACCTAAGTTTCTCATTTACTATCTCAGGATTCGATCTCATAATGTAGAATTACTATATTGGCCCAGGCCAGGCCTATATATTTTTTCATTCATCCTATAAACATGTGAAATACTGGGGCGTTAAAGTCCTAGGGATGAACTTTGATCAATAAAAGGTGACAAAACTGGGTAATTAGGAGTCGATTCTAATTTGCTTAATATGTCTGATTGTTATGCTATTTATCGATGCCCAATTTATTTGTTCTGATACATTAGAGCACGAGCAGTCTATATAAACATTGATTTCTTTGTTGAGTAATTCTGGATTTTGAGAGATATTTCAGATGGGAGGGCCCAAATCAAATGTGTTAAAATAAGAAAAGCTATGATGCACAGACAGTACTAAATGCCCACCCAACATTTAGTTTCCCCCCTCTTCCTTAGTAAGAAAACCATGGCTTGGTTTGGCAGGTAGGTGTTTCCTAGCTTCCCCCACAGCTAAGGGCAGATATGTCACACAGTTGTCACACTGTTGTGACTGAGAAGATGTAACCAGATATCACTAAGAGGAGATTCTGGGAAATCTCTTTAAAAGGAGACTCGTTGAGCTAAAATGTGCCCTTTGCCTTTCACCTTTCCCCCTCATTCTATTTAGGTCACGAACTTGATGCTGGAAAAAGAGCATTCATTTTGCAACCACAAAACATTTTGAAAATAAAAACCAAATGCCAAGGAAGTCTCCGTGGAAACAAGGAATGGGTTGCTGATGGTGTTGTTTGGCTACTCAATATGGTCAGGATTGTTCATATCAGGATTTCTATTTACAATAGGTACCTTCATTATTTGGGGGATTTTTTGTGTGTGTGTGTGGCACTGGGGATGAAACCCAGAGCCTCACGCATGCTAGGTAAGCACTTTAGTGCTGAGCTATGACTACAGACCCACCTCATTATTGTTAGTAGTAGCAGTAGTAGTAGTACCATGGGTTAAACCCAGAGGCATTCTACCTTAGAGCCACATCCCCCAGTCCTATTGTATTTTTATTTTGAAACAGGGTCTCATTGAATTGCTGAGCATCTCACTAAGTTGTTGAGGCTGGCCTGGAACCTATGATCCTCCTGTCTCCACCTCCCAAGTACTGGGATTATAGGCATATGCCATTACACCTAATTCCACCTCATTATTAAAGAACCTTTTGGAGCCAGGCATGGTGGTGCATGCTTGTAATCCCAGTACTTGGGAGGCTGAGACAGGAGGATCGCAGGTTCACGGCCAGCCTCAGCTACTTAGTGAGGCCCTCCACAACTTAGTGAGACCCTGTTTCAAAATAAAGAATAAAAAATAGGACTGGGGGTATAACTCAGAGTTACAATGCCCCTGGGCTCCATCCCCAGTACCGCAAAAAAAAAAAAAGAACCTTTTGTTTTTTTCCAGAGTCTTACTATCTGGAGCAGAATACAATCCCTAACTAATCATTGATACAGTTTTGTCTTTTAAAACAGTAAAACAAAAAGGATTAAAATGTGACTGTACATTAAAGAATTATGAGGTTATCAAGTAAAGAATATGGATTCTCGAATGCAGGCAAGGGGAAATGTCAAGGGATGTAGGTAGGATGCCTTCCAAGATGGAAACATGGAACAAATAAGGAACAAAGGGAAGTTGTGTGTTAAAGGTCAATGATGCGCCAGGTGGTAAATACTAAAAGCAAAAAATTCAGAACATCAGCCATCAGTGCCTAAGCTGAATTAACTTGGGCTGCTGCATCCAAGTCAGATGGAAGCTTCCCATCCAAGCTGAGCCCAATGGGGCAGCTTGAACTCTACTGGCAATACTCTTCCACAGTCCCCCCAAATACCCCTCAAAATGATGTAAAATTGAAGTGGGAACAAACCCTTCTGTGCAGCTGGTGTGAAGTGGGGTGATTGGGTCTGAAGTTACCAATGTGGATATTAGAAGTAAGTGGGGGTCAAAAGCTAACAGTACTCAGGGTGCGCTCCACCTTCCTTCTGTAGTTCATGCCTTAGTTCATTCATTCACTCATTTTTCAAGCAATCTATGCTGAGCGTCTAGTGTATTCTAGGACCTGCTAGCAAAAGACAGAGATCTCCAAGTACTGTTGAAGTATGATTTTCAAAATATTAAAAAAGGGCCGGGCGTGGTGGCGCACGCTTGTAATCCCAGTACTTTGGGAGGCAGAGACTGGAGGATCCGGGTTCACGGCCAGCCTCAGCTCTCTCTCTCTCTCTCTCTCTCTCTCTCTCTCTCTCTCTACTTAGCGAGGCCCTCTGCAACTTCATGAGACCCGGTTTCAAAATAAAGTATAAAAAAATAGGGTCGGGGGTGTAGCGCGGAGGTAGAACGCCTCTGGGTTCAATCCCCGGTTCCACACAAAAAAAAAAATTAAAAAAGGACTCATATACAATATAGAAAGACCTGTTTAACTAACTTAAGAAGGAATCAGTAGAATCATAAAATATTATCAAAAGACATTCCAGGAACTGAGAATTTATAGAGATTAAAGGAAAATGAAAGTAGAATTCCTAGATTAGATATAAAACAAATAATCTGCCCTCTGAAGTTTAATCTCCTACTAGACAGAAATTATTTGCATCTCTATTGATAAAAATCCACAAATTAAAGTGTAATATCAGAGAATTACAGCCCTGATCGATAATAAATAGGCTAGTTAACACAGGCATATTCTTCTTGGTTATAAAGTCATCCTTGGGGAGGTTTGACATATAATACCCCCCCAAATTGAAAGGATATGTTTTTTGCATTTTTCCAATATGGAGTAGTTTTGAGAACTATAAGCAGATTCTACGGGTTGTTCTTTTACAACTATACCTCCCCAAATTCAGGCAAGAAAAGAAAGGACTATATACAATTAAATTCTCAATATTAGTATATATCAGGAAATTACACATGACACTTCATTTAATTCTCATCCAAATGAGCCAAGTGTTTATTATCAAACAAACTTTTGAAATTAAATAAAACATTGAGGTTAAAAACATTAAGATCAATAAGAGGGACAGCTACTCTCAAATCTGTAAATGTCTGTTTCCAACTTTTAAGCTCTTTCCATTTACACCATATGGCCAACTTGTGAAATTCACAGATTGATCGAGCCAGTCAGCCATTCCCTCATTGATTAATTCAGCAGCACTTAGTGAGTACCTCCTGCATCCCCAGCAGTCTTCCAAGCCCCAGCACCACAGGAGTGAGCAGTCTCTGCCCTCCTGCAACTCACACTCCAAGGGACTCCTTCATTGCAGCCCATTGTCATCTCAAGCATTTTTATATTTTTATTTCAAATGCATACTAATTTGAAGTGGTTCCTTTTTCTTTTATAAAGCACATTCCTTTTTCTGCCATCTCTGACCACAGCTGCCTGTTCCTTTTAACCACTCGCCTCTGCCATTTCTTGCTCCCTCTCTCTAGTCTCTGTTCCAAAGCCATTTCATTTCCTGAGTTCAGAGCTGTAGAGCTTTCCTTGTAAGTCAGACAGATAATCGCAATACTTTATTCAAAGGATTCCATGCCTAAATGACTAGCAGCTGCTCTTGGGAAACCTGAGCCAGGAGCCCTTTCACGCTTTATGAATGCCCTTCTCTACTGGCACCTGGTACAGGCCGGTCCTAGCGTGGACAGACAGTCAGCCCAGGATGAACTTGGCTTCCACTTAGGACACATGACCCTGGGAAGCTGTCCCTTATTGCAAAATGTCACAGCTCTATCCAGTATGAGCATAATCCAGGCTGGTCTTCTTGGTAATTTCTCACAATGAATTGTGTTCCTGATAGATGAGAACCCCAGCCCCAACCCTCCCCCCACCCGGGGCCAGTGGTCCAGGTGTGGGAGGCTCCCGCAGGCATTCAGCAAAAATGCAAAACAGCAAGAGCACTGCCCTTTACAACTCAGGCAGACCATTTCCTTACTTGATTGTAATTTGTGGTAAAACTAATTTCCTGCCCTTGAGCTGCAGTTCTGTGTGATGGTGCAATGATTAAGCAGCGGGCCATGGACTCCTTACCTTCTCGAGCTATTAGGACTCTTCATAATCGAATGCCACATTCTTCTGCCTTCAGACAAACTATACCTGAGTCTTTACGTTCAAATCAGAGAAATCCAGCCATAGTCCAAGGGAAGAGGAGACAGGAGCTCCCACCACTTTCCTCCACGGACCAGACCACTGCAAGACTTGTGAATACTCTGCTCTCAAACACATTTGTCCTGGGGCGTAAGTGAAATCCCTCAAACCTCAGCATAATAGCTTCTCCTTCCTCTTGTTCTGTGATTATAGAGATGCATGAGACTGAGCAGTCTCCTCTAAAGTATAACCCATTGCAAACACTTAAATACATCATCCCTACACTATTTGCAATTCCCAATGTCTGAGACTACATGGCTGTTAAGGCTGAGCCATTAAGTTAAACTAGAATCTCTTGTGCTCATTTCAGGGAGCTTCTTGAGGGTCAGATAAGAGGTACTAACTACCTTTCCTCCTGAAAGATTGCCAGATTGTCCACGCATCATTCCTAAGCCAAATGCCAAGAGAGCCATATACCATATGCTAATATATCTTAAAGGTAGAAATCAAGCTATAGGACTATTAAAAGATGTTCTATCTTCCTTTTTTGAAAAATATGCCTTCATAATGCAAAATTGAAAAATATTTCTAATACTGTTTATTCTAAAAGACTGGAAGTCAGCATAATGTCAAAGAAAACTGAATTTAACTCAAGTCATAGTGTTCAGTTGATAAGTTGCCAATGTTAGAGTTTTATAGAAAAGACACAATTCATAAATTATTATACAGTTCCTCCATAAAAATATATTCTTGTCTTTATTTCAGCATGCCACTGATTGTTATTAAAGATTTTCATATAATTTCTGTTCTACTGACAGCAAAGGCAAATTAGCACATTTTTTTGAGTCACTGTAGTTCTTAGCTTTTTTTTAATTAATTCTAATTCAGAAAAATTGTCAACTTCTGAGGCAATAGCAATTGAAATTGTCAAAGATTCTTTAAGCAATATTTAGATTCAGAAGTTTACCATTAATATACATATTATGTTGAAACATTTTAATGTGTCATATGTGATAAATTATCACATAAATGTCATATAATGTCTGTTTATCAAATAATGTACAAACATATTATCATTTCTTTATAAAATACTCAAATTCAAATTATATATATATATATTTAGGGGGGTGCTGGGGATTGAACCCAGGGGCATTCTACCTCTGATCTATACCCTAGCCCTATTTTATTTTGAAACAGGGCCCCATTAAGTTGTGAAGAGCCTCAGTCAGTTGCTGAGGTTGCCTGCAAACCTGCAATCCTCCTGTCCCAGCCTCCCAAGTATTGAGATTACAAGAGTGCACCATCATGCCTGGCTTCAAATAGTATTTCTTAAGATCAGTATATTATCATTCTCTTCCAGTGAATCATACATCTTGTTTGGATTTGGTTTAGTTGCTTTAACAGCATTTGGTCAGTACCTTCAATGTGCCTTTGAGAATGGCTACGACATCAGATTCAATATATGCTTCATCAAGACTTCCCTCCTTTGACCATACCCAGAAAACAGCATATAATTTCAGATCTGATCCCAGTGTCATTGTTACACGCATGGTTGAGAACATTCTCTTAGTGACAAATTCAAACTCTGTGTCTTACGTGGCACCCACAGTGTTTCTGTATCGTGGCCACATTCTACTTTGCACACTACTTTTTGCCTTACCTACTGTACCCATGCCATTTCCAGGGGCCTGTTCTCAGTGACCTTTTAATTACATCAGTAAAGCTGAATGTTTTCTCCTTTGTTTTTTGAGAATTTATTAAATTGTATTGAATCCTTTTGTCAAAATCATAATTATTTGCAATTCTAGCTTCAGCATCAATCTAATGGCTGATGTAAAGAATCAGTATCTCACTTCGCATGTGGCACGTCTAGACTGGTGTCGTCCAGAAGGAGTGAACTATGCACACACCAGGTGAGGATGGGCTGCAGGCCTGTCTTCTAGCTTCTGGTAGCTTCTTGGCTACCAATCTTATACGGCCTTCTCCCTACATATATGTCTATGTTCAAATTTTCCCCTTTTATGAGGATACCAGTCATATTGGATTAGGGGCTCACCTTCCTCCAGTAGGACCCATCTTAACTTACTCACAGTGGCAGAGACCCTATTTCCAAATGACCCACTGAATAAGTTCATGTTCTGTTCTGAATTTGGGAAGGGAGACATAGTTCAAGCCACAGCATATACACATAGCACATAGCACAGATACACATACACATAGCACATAGTACGGATTCATCTGTTTTTAAATATATCGGGGGAAAGCTCACCAAGTGCTGTGTGCATGTATGTCACTGTCACCATGAACTACATTATGATGTGAGACTATAATGCATCAATAAAAAATAAAAAGTATATTGCCATGTTGTATTGACATAGTAATTTTTCCTTTTCTAAAAACTCCATATAATTTCCATGTATATTATTTAGCATTTCTATTTTATAAATATGAGTTAAGAGGAGCATGCAGAACATAAGCGGTGTTCCTAAAATCACACAATTACCTCCAACTCTAGTTTCTCAGTATCCTAATTTCTAGGCCCGTGACTTTGCTCCAAAACTAGATTGAGATTGCTTCTTCTCCATATGTGATTTATTTTTTCTAAAGCTGCTTTTATCGTTATTGCTCTAATTCCCATCCTAACAGAATGTTTAAAAGCCACTTAGTCCTGCCTGCTTTCTGCGCCCATAGAAATTCTGTTATTGTGTTTGGTCTGAAGAACATGACAAATTCTTCAGAGAGATTGACACTGAGTTCTCAGCCTTGCTGGAGGCAAATCAGATGGTTGGTGACCCTGAGCCTCAAGGCCCGGCTTCCTGAGAGTCACGGGGTATCTCTGGGCACCTGGCTGACAATCTCTGCACTTGCTCAGGGACAAAGCGGAGAGGTGGTGAAAAAGCTGGGGATAGAGCAGAAATATTCCACCACTGTTCCAGAGAACACTCGAGCTAGTTGTTTTGTTTGCCACCACCTCCAGCCACCCAGGTGTTCAGGCACTCACCGCCATTCCTCAGCATCCTGACCACGGGAAGGGGCTGTGCACACTAGGTGGGCCAGAGAAGGACTGAGTAAATCCCAAGCACAATGGAGACCCCACCCCTACCCCATTGGATGGCCACCTGCATGGAGGAGGTTGTGCTCAGGGAATGGGAACAATGTCTTGTCTCCCCATCTTTCTTCCTGTTTCCTGGCACCAGCTCTGAATGTTCCTTGCTCAGGCCTGGCATCAGAACTCTGCTTTATCAATGCCGGCCTCCCTGGTGGCGCTCCTCCACTCCATGGTGGTCTCTTCATCTAAAGTAGAAACATAGCAAGGCCATCTGCAACTTAGTGAGACCCTGTTTCAAAATAAAGAATAAAACATAGGGCTGGGGGTGTAGCTCGGAGGTAGAATTCCCCTGGGTTCAATCCCCAGTACCCGCAAAAAATAAATAAATAAATAAATAAATAAATAAATAAAGTAGAAAAGGTTTCGAATGACCTGAAGAAGTTACACTGGATCATATGAGCATCGGATTGGACTTCTGGCCTCCAAAAGTGTGGAAAAATAAGTTTCTTTTTGTTTTAAGTTTGTGACAATTTGTTGTAACAAATTGTAGCAGCCCTGGGAACCTAGTGGGTTAACTCTGAGTCCAAGTTTCCCATTGGCTGAATTGAGGGTAGGAAGCAGCAAAGATCTGTAGTTCTCAAAGAAAATCAGTGGGAGAACTTCTAGATTGTTCCCATGTGGATTCCAGTCTGGAAAGTCTGACTAAATAGTCTGGGATGAGGACTGAGTATTAGTACTGATAAAAACTCCAAGTGATTATGCAGCCAGGCTCAGGAGCTGCTAGATATCTGGCCCATCCCTAAGGTAACAAGTTCAGCTATTGAAATGTGGGATAAGAGATTCCTAGACAGGAGAAAAGAAAACTCCCCAGGAGAAAACAAGGGAAAACTGAGTGGTCTGTAGGAGAGCCACGAGGACAGCAGCAAAGCTGGCACACCCCGTGCTGTTTATCAACCTTCCTCTCCTGGGGAGGGTAAAATCACCCTCCCAGCAGGGAGGGAACACTCTCTCGGAAAGGCTACATCAAGTGTCAGGCTGATTTTATATCGATGTTTTGCCAGAATAAAAATAAAAAGGCCAGCAGAAATTCAAGGACCCCCTTTCATGTATGTGTATGTGTGTGTGTGTGTGTGTGTGTGTGTGTGTGTGTGTCCCCTACTGGTGATTGAACCCAGGGGCTTTCTACCACTGAGTTATACCTTTTAATTTTTTATTTTGAAACAGCGTCTTACTAAGTTGCTGAGGCTGACCTTGAATTTGCAATCCTCCTGGTTCAGCCTCCCAAGTATTGGGATTATAGGCATGTACCATTATGCCTGGCAAAGGATCCCTTTTTTCTTTTTCTTTTTTTTGGGGGGGGGTACTAAGTATTGAACCCAGAGACATTCTACCTCCGAACTACACTCCCAGTCCTTTTATTGTTTTGTTCTAAAACAGGGTCTTACTAGGTTGCTGAGAGTCTCACTACATTGCTGAAGCTGGCCTCCAACGTGCGATCCTCCTGTCTCAGCCTCCCAAGTGCTGGGATTACAGGCATGTGCCACCATACTTGGCTTCCCTTTTCTTAATATGAATTAATGACTCCATCCACAAAATATTTATTAGTGATTTTTATATGCCATTCAACATTCAGTCATTCAAAAAAAAATGTATGTGATGCATACTATGCATCAGGTACCATGCTAGGAACTTGAAATCTAATAGTAAACAAAATCTTGAAATATTCTATCCTTCACAGAATTCTAGAAAAAAAAACATTCTGTGATGGAAAAAACAGCAGGGTGTGGAACAGGGAATAGGGGGGATGTGTGGGGAGTGGTAATATGCATGTTTGGACAAGAAAAGGCTCACTGCAGATAAATTTGAGCAAAACTTTAAGTGGGTGAGGCCAAGAGCCATAAGCACCTGCTTAAGGAGCTTACAAAACAAAGAAATGAACAAGTATAATGGAAACATTTTCCAGCAAACTTACAAAATCATCTCCCAGAGATTGATTATTCGATTAAAGAATCAATGCATTCTCTTCTGCTTTGTCCCATTTCAAAATTATTTGGGAATGGAAAAAGTGTCTGTCTAAGGAAAGCTCAAGTGTACGGGATGTTGCTTTGATGAAGAATTGGTTCTATCAATAAGGCCTTCTGTTATGGCTTAAATATAGAATATTCCCCAGAAAAGCTATGCAGAAATATTCAAAGGTGAAATAATTGCATGAGGGTTCTCTCTCTGCTTCCCAGCTGCCCTGAGCAGCTTTCCCCTGCCACACCCTGCCCCCATGATGTTTCTGCCTTGGAGCCATCCTGCCATGGACTGACCCACGGAAACCATGATCCAAAGAAACCTTTCATTGTCTAAGTTGTGTTCTTGTTGGGTATTTTTGGTCACAGTGACAAAAAACTGATAGCTTAAAAAAAAAAAACCTCCTTTAACCATTTTAGCAATAAAGAGAACCAAGAGAAACTTTTCAAGCAAATACCCCAAAAGTAAAAGTTAAGCCATTGTAGGGCTTTATTCTCCAAAGGGCAAATTCCTCAGCAAGTAACTCCAGGGAAGAGCAGCAACCAGGGCAGCAGAAGCCTCAAAGCTTCATGCTGATTTTCAGAACTGTGAGGCGATTTCCCTTTTATCATTTTTGGAGCAGTCCCCTTTCCAATTAGGGATCACAGCTGCTAAGAATAAAGTGAAGTCTGTTTAGCTGGCAGAAGGCACAATGGCCCACTCATGCCATCGATGGGAGTCATTGTTCAGAAAATATTGCCATTCAGATTTTTAAATGCTAATGGAATTAATTTCTCTTTCAGTGTTGATTGTCACCCAGTTCCCTTTTTAAAAAATGGACGAGGGGGTTTTTATTTTCATTGTAGTGGACCAGAAATGTTTCTCATAAAAATCCAGATTCGGAATTTTTAAATCACCAGGAACTTTTGATATTATTTACTTATCCAACGCATCGATAGAAGAGAATGCAGCCCAGAGAGGCTGGTGCACTTGGTCCAGGCAACACTACTACTTTAATGGCAGAGTTGGAACAAGGATCCAGTCCCTTCAGCTCCTCTCTGGCATTGTTTTTAATATGGGAGGCTGTGCCATGGGAAATATTTCAGTTAGAGAGGTCCCCCATTAAATTTTCTTTGCCATGAATAAGTGCCAAATAAATATCTTCCCTCGGCAATCGTTCTTAAGTGCTCAAATGGAAAACTCCTCTTGTTGAATCCATGATAATCTCTTCCACTCCAGCAATGTAGGTTTTTATACACTGGACAGTCTACGGGATCAAAGGAATGTATTCTTTCAGAGAGATGCCTATTTCTTGGTGCAGTTTGTTCTGTGGCTCCTGTAGACGATAGATCTTAAGACTCAAGGATTCCTGGCTTCATCCCCTTCAGGTGACCTGATTGGCAGTTCGCTGTCTGTCAGTCCTTCCAGGTAGCTGAAGCTGCTGCATCCTCTGAATGCAGAGGCTTGAACCAGCACCCACAATCAGTCTCACACTAAAAAAGGATTCTTCTAATATTTTGGAAAATAAGAGTGTGATTCTGTTTACACGTACATTAAGCCAACTCTATCTGCAGGTCCATACTTCTGCTGTCATTACCAGTAAACAGAATCCTGGTGTAGATATGCAGCTTTTGCACAGAAAAAAGAATGAACTTGAAATTTAAAGAATTAGGATCATTTGCTCTTTCCAGCATCCTTCCAGATAAGTATGCTTACAATTAACTTCCTTACAATTAATGGTGAATTTCAGAACTTGAAATTCAAGCAAGGTGAAGAAGGGTGTGCCTAAATTCCCAAGGCCAGGAGGTAGCGGGTCTGGGACTCAGTCAGGTCGGCTGACTCTGAAGCTTCTGATACATGTATGACATAGCCATACATATATGACTTCTACAAAACATACCTGAATCCAATGAGGGGGAGGGGGAAATGGATATAAAACTCTTGGAGCAAACTAACCAAACTGGTTTGTAAAATTTCATATACCTACAATGATGTACATCCCCTGCCCTCAGCAATAGAAATTGTCTCCAAAGGCCAAATGCCTTATCTCCTGACACAAATTCCAGAACCATCAAAAGTAATAATTGAAATCATATCTCCAGGTCAATCAGTCTACAAATTTGACAGCTTAATCAAGAGATGTGTGGTCTCCACTGTCAAAAAGAAATCTTTTTTGTCTAGAGCCAGGCAATTTCAGAATGATAAACTCAGATAAATAAAGTCTCCCCGAGGCTTACACAAAGAATTCTAGGAACTGACCTTCTTTGCAGACCTAGACACTTTTTTTTTAATCTTAAGAAAAACATAAAACAGAAAGAAAGCTGACAACAAAAAACTTCTAATTCAATAATTTCTCTAGAACATTAAATATCCTAGAAGAAATATCAGGAGCCAAAACTTTCTAAGTTTCCTCTTTCCTTTAGGGTATGACTGGTGGCCCTATACACAAAAACAGACTGAAACCAACCCCACAGGCAGCTTTGACTTAAGTCAGCAAGATGTTTGGTTCAGTCCTTGACTGGCAAATTAGCAGCCACATCCCTCCTCCTAAGAAAAAATCCAAATCCTAACTCATGGGAGCCTTGAAATGCTGGCTCTGTTGTCTTAGGTAGAAGGAGGCATGTTAGGAGAAACAAACCAACGGCTCCTATATGATTCCAATATGATATTCTGGCAACTGGCTTTCTCAGGGACCCTGAAACTAGACCATCAAGTTAGGCACACAGTAACCAAACCAATTGAACTTGGTTTCAAATAACTGTCCAGAACTAATATTAACATCACACCTTGTCAACTCTGACAGTGGCTTTTATATAATTCATTAAACGAATCCATTTATTCTATTTTTAATATTTTTTTCTGCAGTGCTTTATGTAGTCCTTCAGTGAAACTGCAGAGAAAGAGTGCTTCCATTGGGCACAAACCTTCGCGTGTAGCTCAGACATATGCAGCACCACACCCGGCTGCATATGTCTGAGCCATGCAAAGGTTCGTGCCCAAGTACCTGGGAGGCAGAGACCAGAGGATCTGGGTTCGTGGCCAGCCTCAGCTACTTAGTGAGGCCCTCCGCAACTTCTTGAGACCCGGTTTTAAAATAAAGTATAAACATATAGGGCTGGAGGTATAGCTCGGAGGTAGAACACCCCTGGGTTCAATCCCCGGAACCGCAAAATAAAAAAAGACATATGCAGTATGGGGGTCATATTTACCATGCCGTATTGTCAGATGTGGAAGTGGTCCTTACTGGACTGTGAACTGTGTGACGTTCTCTGTATTGTTTTCCACTCAGAGCAAACCCCTTTCATGCCCTGTCATTTTCTGTTTAGCCTTAAAATAACCCTGAGAAGCAACTGAGTAATGAGGTAGATTTGCTCCCATTTTACAGATGAAAACATTAAGACTCCAAGAGGTAAAATGACTTGCTTGGTAAGAGCTAATAGACTCGGTTTCATGTTGTAGGGCTGAACAGACCTTGTACTTACCACCTACTTTTCTTCCTTCCCTCCTTTATCCATCCTTTCTCTACTTTCCCCAGCAATCAATAATTAAGCCAGGCAGACATGAAAGTTAGCCACTCACCGGCATATCAGTGGCCATACTTGTGCCAATAATCTACAAGCAATCATCCCAAATCTAGCCTGTGCCAAACTTGAAACTTTAGCTCCATTTCATCTTCCAAAATCTGATCCTACCCTATATCTTAGTTATTACAGGTATTCTTTTTGGCTAATATGGATAAACATGGATATTGTTTAAGGGTACTCATAGTTTGCACCACAACTGTGTTTGTTGTGATTACATACGTATTTTTTTGTCTCCAAGAACCCTTGAGAATAATAATCTAAGGCAACAAAGTTTGGGATACGTGAAACACTGCGCAGAGTACCCTGTATGCAAGCAACTCATTGGAGATTACAAGAAGGAGGAGAGAGCGGTTTCATCTCCTTGGCTCCAGCAAGCCCACCATTCTCACGATCCACATGCTGCTGTTTTACTTTCAGCACAAATGTAGAGTCTCAACTGTGGTTCTTAATCACACCACCCCAGGCTAGCCTCTGACCTCTTTATCCATTCAGACACTGAAAAAACATACAAGTTGCTTCATTGTAAGGTTTGAATGAGACCTATGTCTGAAGACAATTCTCATCTTTATGATTAATATTAGCAGGGGGTTAATGGGCTGGGAAAATGGGAGATGGAGAGGGAAAGGAGAAGGAGAAAGAGAAGGGGGAAGCAGTAGCATGGGGAAACTTCAAAAATGGATTCGTAAGTCAGTTACTAATTTCTATGTTCAATTCCTTCTGAAGGGAGAAAAATGAGTCTCACAGAGTATGTGGAAATACATACTGCTTGTGCCAAATGTTAACAATTATCACTCCCCCGCAACTCTCCTCCCCAAAGAAACAGTTGGGGGAGGAGAGTTGGGAGGTCTTATGGCCAACACTGGACTAAATAATTTTATTTCTATATTTGTGATCTGTAATATGTGAAGGAAAATTTTTAGACAAGAAAAGATATGTGTGTGTGTGTGTGTGTGTGTGTGTGTGTGTGTGTGTGTGCTGGATTTATGTTAGATATATACATATGTTAGATTTACCAAATGTATGTGATTATGAAAACATTTTCTCCCCAAAACAAACTTTTCTCACAGAGACTGTGTGAAAATGTTACCACAATTTCACAGAAAGTTCTGTGAAACATTGTTTACCCAAATACATCTATAAACACACACACACACACACACACACACACACACACACACACACACACTGAACTCCAGATAAATTATACTTGAATTTCTCACATTCACATAGAACTTACAGTTTATCAAATACTTCACTGACATAATCTCAATTTATGATGTTTGGGTCTCATTGTCCCCTTGAGTTTGAATTTTACCTAATTCCATATGACCCTCAATCAAAGTATCTCATGAGTCAGGTGAATAACAACAAAATCCTCTCTTTGTCTTCCTCTAACTTTTTCCCACTTTTTTCATCCCTATTTTCTCTAAAGACTGGTTCCTGGGGCTGTAGAGATAGCCACTTCTTCTTCCTGGACCCAGGTGCAGCACTTTCTTGTCTTCCAGAAGGATCTTTGAGCAGTAGCACGCCAGGAGTACAGCTAGTCTTAGTTCAACTGATGTTGACGGAGCACACATCATGCTTGGGGAAGGGGGATCCCCAAACCCTAGTCTATCCATGTATAAAGATAAATCCAAGTTAGATTAGTATTTCAGCTTCTTTCCTCTTCTGGACAAGATGGAGACAAAAGAGGAGCTGTCTTCTGCCATTTCATGTTGTGAACACTGCTAGTCCCCAATTTCCCTAATTAAAGATAAAGTACGTAAAAAAATGACTGTCTAGCAACCTCTGCATCGTTTGGTTTACCATGTCACTTTTTGTATGTAGGAGGCAGCTGAGTTGCTGTTATGGTTTGCTTCTTAGCATTTTTTTCTTCTGGAGAATCATGCCTCTCCCCAACACTCGGTCCCTACAGAGGGGAAAGGATGAATTCCATCCCCCGATCTGGGGGGACACAAGTCCAGAGAATTCCATCCTCGGCCAAAGGTGTCAGTTGTGGAATGGACACATGACATTCACGGATCAGTGAGTGTCAGCTCTCAGGACTTTGGCTGTGACTTTGGGGGAAGAAGAGCTCTATGTTCTCTGAGATTGTGATCACCAGCTGAGATTGGGAGCGAGCTATGCGTAGGAATTCTGAAATTTTTTGGAAAAATAATTTAACTTCCACTTAAGAAAGTGTCTATTTCCTCCTATTTTAAAAACGGTGACCATGTTAACCACCATGCTAGAAGTGGTTTCCTGAGCATGAATCCAAAACCGGGCAAGGCAAGGCCTAGATAGAAAGAACGAGGCAATTTCCTGATGGCACTATTTGCACTACTAGCTCTAGCTCCCCTGAAGCTAGAAACAGTCCCAACTCCAAGTCAATAAACCCCTTCTGACCTAGACAAGTTTGATTTGGCATTGGAGCTAAATGAATCTTGATTAATGTACTTTAAAATTCTGAGTTTCTATAAAGATATTGAGATTTATGTCATTTTACCATGTTGCCTAAGATGGTTAGAAAAAAGAAAACTGAATGTTCACCTTTTCAGAAACTTAATATGTAATAAAGTTGTTGACATAGAAAAACATTTTGACTATCATTTTAGAAAATATCTATCTCCTCTAATCAAAATGTATTGGCATGGGCTGGGGATATAGTTCAGTGGTAGAACACTTGCCTAGCATGAGTGAAACCCTAAGTTCGATCCCCAGCACTCCAAAATATTAAAAAAGTATTGGCATAAATATATTAATTATATATAATATATAATATAATATATATTAAAATCTCTGCAGTTTAGTCTGGTATACCTAATCATATGACTTTGTATATTTGTTAGTTTCTTTTCTTAAAAAAAATCAACTGGATAATAGAATTTTCTGTTTGATTCATCTTTACCATGAACCAATTTTGAGGTTTGTGTTAGTCAGCTTTCCATTGCTATAATGAATACCTGAGATGATCAACTTATAAAAAGAAAAGTTTTCTTTTGGCTCAGAGTTCTAGAGGTCCCCGTCTATGATCAGTTCGCCCTGTGGCTTTGCTATGGTGGCACATCCTGGCAGGAGTGTGTAGCAGACAAAAACTGCTCACCTCATGACCAGGAAGAAGAAAAAAGAGAAAGGGGAAGGAACTGGGGTGCTACAATACTCTTCAAGGACACACTCCCAATGACCTACAGACCTCCCACTAAGCCCATCTCCTAAAGTCTTTAGATAGCACCACCCTGAGGACCAAGCCTTTACCACATGGACCTTTGGGGACCCTGAAGAGCCAAACTAGAGCAAGGTTATTGACTTTGTGTGCGTGCTCTACTTCACTTATTTCTGCTTTTAAATGTATTATTTCATTCCTTCTACTTGTTTTGTGTTTAAACTTCTGGGGTTTTTTTCCCCTAACGCCACAAATTTCCCTGTAGTACTATTTAAGATTTTTGATATGTAAAAAGTTCATGCCGGGCATGGTGGCGCACGCTTGTAATCCCAGTACTTTGGGAGGCAGAGACCGGGTTCGCGGCCAGCCTCAGCTCTCTCTCTCTCTCTCTCTCTCTCTCTCTCTCTCTCTC
>PVJS01034292.1:0-21658 GCA_004027185.1 Glis glis | reverse complement strand
GGATTGAACCCAAAGATATTCTACCTCCAAGCTACACCCCTGGCCCAATTTTTTATTCTTTATTTTGAAACAGGGTCTCAAGTTGCAGAGGGTCTCAAAGTAACTGAGGCTGGCCACAAATCTGTGATCCTCCTGTCTCAACCACCCAAGTACTAGGATTACAAGCGTGCGCCACCACGCCTGGCAAGAAGTGATTTTTGTAGACCTGACCACGCCGTTCTTTCTACTTTCCCTTTCTCTTTAAATTGTGCTTTTTTTTTCTAGACAGGAATTCATGTTATTCTAACATCATCTTTCCTAATGTCTGCATGACATCGCTTTGGGATCTAATTTTAGTTTGGCAAACATTTCCGAAGCACCTGATGTGCACTGGACCCTGAGCTAACATGGAAAGGCATCACAGAAAATATATGGTCTCTGATTTTAAGACGTACACAGAGAAGTGGGAGACACTGAAACAGAGCAATTTCCATCAAGTGTGATCAGCAGCAGGTAAGGAGTAGTGCCAGGTGTGTTTGGACATGAAGATGAGCAGTCAAGTCAGCCTTGGTGGGGTGTGGGAAGCTGGCGATCACAATGCTTCCTAGTCGCCTTGGGCTTTGCATGTCCCAATGAGGTGTTCCTTCAATTCACGTCTCTCCCCTTCCCCCAGCAAGGGGCTTCACTGTCTCCTTATTAATGACGTAGTGCGATGAATTATTCAAATGAAACAACACTTGTTGCTTCGTATGTCTGAAGGAGGCCAGAACATTTAAAAGTTAACAAATATCATATCCATATTCAAGCAATGTGCCCAAGTGACTCGAGCTGTGAATATACTTAATTGTAGAAAATGCACACAATTAGCATATGGATTATGCTCCAAAGCTTACTCTTTATATAAATTGTTCAGAATGCATTATATAATTTCCCATAGAAAATGAAACTATATATTACAAGGCTAGTCCATGAAAGTCTAATTAGCTTATAATGTAGCTGTTATATTATATATTTATCCTGAAAATCATTAAAATTATATTACTCACCAAAAATTGGAAAGATTAAATATCCAGTAATGGGGCCTAAATAAAATAAATTTTGTTTTGGCTAATTAGCTGTATAATGGAATGCTAGAAAGCCATTGATGATTACCCTGCAAAAGAATATTTTCAGACCTTATGAGTTTTCTGATTTAAAGTATTAGGTAATACAAAAATGTAAAAAGAACAATACAAAAGTTTCTCATTCTACCCTCAAGACGCCTCTAGTATTGAATACTTTTTAAAAAGTATTAATACAAAAGAGAAAATATCTTTTAATAATATATTGTTAATAAAAATAGAGATACATAGCCAGGTGTAGTGGCACATGAATTTAATCCTAGTACTTTGGAAGCTGAGACAGGAGGATCCCAGGTTCAAGGCCAGCCTCAGCCATTTAAGGAGAAC
Organism: Glis glis; assembly: GCA_004027185.1. Taxonomy (NCBI): domain Eukaryota; kingdom Metazoa; phylum Chordata; class Mammalia; order Rodentia; family Gliridae; genus Glis; species Glis glis. The sequence continues at coordinate 20,231 of PVJS01034292.1, read as the reverse complement.
CTTAGCAACTTAGTGAAACCCTGTTTCAAAGAAAAATATTAAGAGGGCTAGGACTCAGAGGTAGAATGTCCCAGGGTTCAATCTCCAGTACCAAAAAAGAATAGAGAAATATTTCTGTTTTATTTGTAAAAACCCTTGATAGTAATACAATGTTTCAATAGAAGCTTGGGAATTAATCATTTCTAATTTAATTTATATTTTGTTGTTTTTCTGAATTTATTTCATTTTATATGTTTATTTGTGCTTTGCCAAAATTTTGGAATTTTCAAATTCTTTTTCCTTCAGGATTTGGCTTACATGTTGTTTTCCAAAGTGACTTTGTGTAATAAGGATTCCTCTCCAGCCAGCATTTTCAAGCATGAAGATTCATTACCCCCCTCAATATGCTTTCTTTTATCTGATAGCTCTTATCAAGACTTGACGTGTTATATATGCATTTATTTATTCTCTTTCGCTCTTACTAAAATGTACATTCTGTGGAGGCAGACACTGTATCTAGTTTAGTAACTGCTTATTTCCAGGAACCTAGACAAATGGCTGGAATATAGAATGGTACACAGTAAATATTGTTGAAAGAATTATCAGATGTAAATAAGTTACTATATAATTAGAAAAGTACTGTTTTCAAGCTGTTATATTCAAATAGCTAGAGTTAATAGTGCTTATACAGTGCACTATTTTAACTCTAGCTATTCAAACAGGAAAAAAAAAAACACTACAATTGGGAAAAATATAACCTTCCAGATATTCAACCATGGTGGTTGAGGAAAAGATTTTTTACATAGTGAAAGAGGCCATCATAGCACTTTCTTCAGATTTTGATGTGGTCTTTTGAATTACTTCAATATTTTTTGGTAGATGCTAAGTCTGTTAACCAAACTTCTAAAATATATAATGCATCAGTCTGATATTTGTCCAGTTAATATGCACTGCAGTTTTTATTTTAAATATTTGGTTCAAAAATTGACTGGAAGTTGGGAGCAATTGAAGAGAAGGCAAAGGGGAGGAGATGCTGAGAGGCCTTTGAGAAGTTTGTGCGCAAGGTTTAGATATGATCTAACCAAATGAATCATTCAGATTAAGCTAAATTACACAGAGATAAAAAAAATACATTTTTTATATATCATTGGCTTAAACCAACAAAGATTCATTTCTTTGCTTATGTTGTGTGCATCGAGGTCAGAATGAGCTCAAATTCACATCATTTGTGTCCAGTTAAGAGGACCTGTGATAGAGTCTCTTTTTGACCTGATAGATGAGAAAAAGAATCTTTTGCAGACAACAACATATGCACTGGCTCTTTAAATCTCTTTCAAGTGGGGGACACCTATTGTTTCTACTTATATTCCTTTTATCGATGCTAGACACATGATCAAGAGTAAAACCCATCTTACCCTATGCCCAGAAAGAGAGCAAAAAACAAATGTTTGTGAATAGTTCTAAAGACTTCACAGCAGAAAAGAGTAAACAGGATTCTACATGTGAAGAAGTATGAGCTTTAAAGGAAAAAGGAAAGCATGAACATTTAGCATCAGCCCAGTTCTGGGCTGGGAACAACATAGATTGACTATGTTTCTTCAAATCAGGAAGTGAGTGAGTTTCCGCATTTGCAACATGGCGGGATACAGGTCTGAGGAAAAGAGTGAATACTTTCATCACAGTAATATTTAATTTAATATTTGCATATTTCCAAGTTATGTGTTTCAGACACATTCTATTCTCATCCACATACAATATTCCTATGAATTAGTAAATATAATTCGAGCTTTAATAGTAATACTATCAGTGTCTCTCTCCATGAGTTAGAAGCATAATGAACTCAGTGTGTCCTAATTGACCGTAGGCACTCCGCATCTCTAACAACCAAAGAAATCACAGAGCATCAAAACTTATGATGTGCTGTGCTGAATAGTAAGTAACTTAAGTCTAATGGGGCTATGTAGGTTAACTTGCTTTCAAAGTTCAGTTATTACTATATTCAAGAAACTGGGCTATTGTTAGCTAAATCCAGAAACCATGTAAATCAGACATTTCTCTGATTTCTGTGATTCTTAGTTGCCACCATTACTCCTTCTCTTTCCATTTTCTCCCTTATTATAATTTGCTAATACATTAGTCTGCTCCCTTCGGATACCAGTACAATGCAGCTTTTAGCTCTGTTTATGGGATACAGGAACACACATCCTGCCAAGAGATTTCACATTGAGCTACAAATTACTATCACCAATCATTTTTTCCATTGCATTCTTCTCCTCATGTGCATGACATTAGTGTGAAGATCCCATTAGTGATAGTGCCATTATGGGGAGAGTATGTTTTAAAGTAAGAAATCAAACTAAACAGTTTTCATAATGCCCAGACATAAATGAATATGAAATATACATAGATTATTTTTATCATGAAAAATAAATACTATCTAGAAACACAGTGGGGGTTTGGTTATGGGCTTCCTTCTGTAAGCTGCAAAAATACATATAGCTAAAAAATGAGAGTCAAAAATACATAGTGAATTTATGAGAAATACAGAGAGTTTGGAAGAGTGGTTGTTTTGTCTCCATTGTGATTTAATTGCCACTTCTTTCCATTGTAAGATAAATTATTAGTTTTATGCCCATAATATTTTAATTCTTTAAAATTAAATTAATTTTTGGCCTTATCGCAAAAACCATAATAAAAAGCAACATAGATTTTTCAATGCTTTATTTCTCTGTATCTGAAATATGCTTGAAGCAATGCCTTGAGCTTAGTTGGATCCATGTTTAAAAAGCTGCAGTACAGATTCCTAGTGCTAGAAAAGCTTTCCTTAGTGAGTCAACTCATTTAGCTAGACATATCTCATTTATCCGTAGAATTCAGAAGTTGTTCCAGAGCACCTAACATATCCCCAGCACTTTCCAAGGCAGAACCCAGACTTATATCTCTACTTTCATTAAGCTGATATGCTAGTGAGGCAGACGGAGTACAGAAAACTAACAGCACAGTGGGCCACATGCAAGAAGGGAAGATGTGCCACCAGCGATCAGTGCAGGGGCTGGGATGGCAATTTCAAAGGAAGGGCATCATCATAGTGCACAACAATGGAATAATCAGAGGAAAGGAGGAAGGTCTGAGTCAAAGGTGGATCTGGAAAACAGACCCTCAGAAAGGGGAAAACAGCTAATGCAAGACCCTGAAGCACCAGTGTTCCCTGCAGGCTCCTCTACAGCAAGGAAGCTCAGTGTGGTCAGATAGAGATGGCGCAGGAAGGGTAGGTTTCCCATGTATCCTTGTTTCCCCTGACATCTCAGTACACTATTTGGAAAACTGTGCATTAAGCAAAACAAAACAAAACTTTAATGATTCATTTAATACCATGAATCCTGCTTCCAAAAGCGGGACAACGTGGTATTGGGAATTGCTGAGCTGGGACCGTCACTTGAGTCCCTCTTTCTTTAAACATTGAGTGACACTTATGGTAAAGGCTCTTAATGCCAGGAAAACATGAGAGACAATGTGGCACAATGTGTGAGAAAAAAGTGAATTCCCAAGAAGAAAAGATTAGAAATACTCTTACCTAGGGTCCTAGGCTGAATGAATTGAAGACATGAAAGTAAAATATTAAACACAAGCAAAGAGTCAGTGAAAATAATTTATGAAGCTTGAAGTGCTGATTCGAAGACTGGGTGGAGTTCAAAATGGATGAATGTCACTATGATATAGTGGCTGAAAAGGAGGAATTTTAGGTTTTCAGGATCACTGTGAAGAAGCGAATGATAATATTTGTTTGCAAGAGAAATAAATGTGGTGTGGTGGTGGAGCTCACAGAAGAATGGAATGGAGTGGCCTAGCACAGCAGAAAGAAAGGCCTGGCCTTGTGCTTCGCTTACTGACTCAGCCTCACAATTTAAGCTGTTTAATCTGAACAGGTTGTGCACATTGATGACATATTAATAAAATGATAAATGATTTTGTTCAATATGATATGCAGCAGTTAATGTCTTCTAAACTGTAAGGTGGTATGAGATGTATACAATGTACTAACTATATATATAGTTTATATATAATATATATATTTCATATGTTATATATATATTATATATATATATATATATATATATATATATATAAAATATATATTGCATTGCTGAGATTGAACCAAAGACCTCACACATTCTAGGCAAGCATTCTACCACTGAGCTAAATCCCCAACTCAAACAATGATAAATATAGTAACTTTCCAGGAAAGACAATTGTAAAAATTTAAACCAAGATTGGGTTATTATGGTTTTTCTTTGTTTTTACTTTCCTTGGCATTTATAAGAATCCTATTAATAAAAAAGAGCTGCTAAAAACTAGAATGGCTGGGCATGGTGGCGCATGCTTGTAATCCCAGTACTTTGGGAGGCGGAGACCAGAGACCGGGTTCGTGGCCAGCCTCAGCTCTCTCTCTCTCTCTCTCTCTCTCTCTCTCTCTCTATCTCTCCCAGTCTCTCTCTCTCTCTCTACCTAGTGAGGCCCTCCGCGACTTTGTGAGACCCAGTTTCAAAATAAAGTATAAAAAAAAATAGGGCCAGGGGTATAGCGCAGAGGTAGAACGCCCCTAGGTTTAATGTAGTGGAAATCAGTTAGTACCTCCTAGTTTTGTATAAGCACAGAAAAATGAAGGCAGAGTATCTCTATTTTCTGTTCATTTTCTATGGATTAGCCTTCTCCACCAAATTGTTGCTATTATTGTTGTTGTTTCTTTCCAAATTTCAATGGACTTGCCCAGGGAAATTTGTAATCAAGAAAATGGTGTCACCATATGGTGCTCTGACACGCTTTTTTGGACTAATATATTCAGAAAGTCATTTGGGGTGAGAAAAAGAGAGACAGAGATAGATGATGGTGATAGATGATAGAGATAGATGATAGATAGATGATAGATAGATAGGTAGATAGATAGATAGATAGATAGATAGATGATAGATAGAGGAAGATTTTGGCATAATGTGCTCTGACACACTTAAAAGTAATTGTTTTGTGAGTTGTTGGGAAACAGAAAATGTCAATGCAATTTAGAAATTAAAATTAGCAACAACAACCACAAAAAAAAAGAAAAAGCAAATGGACAAACTGGTTGACTCAAAAAATAATGAGAACTGGAGTATAATGCACATTCCCAGTAGATGACTTGCTCAAAATACTCTCTGTACTATTTACTATCTTTTTTTATGATTCTTTTATAGAATGTCCATTGTCTCCGAATGGGGCTTTATTAACCCTACATATCACTACCAATGGACTAAGTAAAACATATAATTACTGTTCATAGAAATAGAAAAATATTTTTCCTGTCATATGACGGGAAATAAGGACAAGAAAGTTAGCATACCACTAAAAACTATCTGTTCAAAATGATATTTCTATTAAGGAAAAGAATTATGAGTCTTAAAATATCTGCACTGATATTCTTCTGTCTTAAGATAATAGGAGTGGTGCTCACTTTTTATATAAATGTTAGTGTCAACATGATATTCCTTGTAGTTATTTCTTCAATGCCTCAAACGAAAACTATATGCATTGATTTATTTTAAGCAGGTCAGAAGAAATGTTTTCATAGGAGGGTGTAATTCCTTTGTCGATTATGCCTCCATCTTCTTAAGTAGTTTGTTAACTTGTTAGATGACATCCAGGGGGAGATGCTGATAGGAATATCACTCTGGAAGCAGATGATTGGTACTACTTTCCAGATTTAGTTCATCATTTTTTATAACAGGTACCATCTGCAGTATAATCTGTGGCTTCCCTTAAGCTCAGACACAGGACAATATATCTGGGGTAAAAGGTGTTTATTTAAATGGAAGAAAATTGCATTTATCACACCTTAATTTACAAAAGCCTACAAAACCTTCCTACTCCATGGGGGTAGCAACTGAACTCTTCCTCTATCGATTATCATAAGTATGGGAATTATCCCTGGTTGTAAATGGCTGAAGAGGTTTGTGAAGACATAGTTAGTTTGAAATTCAAGGAATATACTAAATCCTACACCAAATGACTATATAGCCTCAGGGATGATTTTAATGTGGCTGGTTTAAGGCAAGACTTATTTTTTAAAAGATGATTGAGTATTAATAAACCAAGAGATCACTGCAAACATGTGCAACCTCACTCTGTGCATTTGTAGTTTATATTCATTTTGGTATGTGTATGCATATCTGCAATTATAGTAATAAAATTAATACTAATGAAAATAAAAGGGAACTATGCTCTGATTATCAAAAGGGTCATCAAAAATAAATCCATATATATCTGTAGATAGTACATTTTTGCAAGACTTTTCCAGGTTGGAAGATTTAACTGAATCTTTAAATGTTTTCATTTTGCTGATTAAAGAGTTAAGAAAGACAGCTAAGTGACTTTTGCCCTGTTAGACTCTGAAGTTTCTTCCATTCCTTAGAAACTAATTTCTTGCTACAGAAGACCATATAATTATACTAATAGTAATTATAATAATTATCATGGCACTTACACTTGCAATTATACAATGCTGCCTCTCCCAGTGAATCCTCGAACTCCTTAGAAAAATAAACTCAAACTGTAGATGGGAGTCACTTTGCTACTGAAATGCAGACTTTGTGCAGTAAAAAAGCAGCTGTCTTCTCACTTCACAACAGTTAGAACAAAATATTTAATTGAATGTTAGAAAAATAATACACCTAATTTGTAAGAATTAAGTGAAAATTGAAAAAGCCTCAGGTACCCTAATTTGCAGTTGGTAAAAAATATAGATACTGTCCAAGAAAACCTATAAATTTCGGCCTTTGTATTTTTCTCTCTATATATTTGTGTTCTCCAGCAAACATTTTTGTTTGTTTGTTTGTTTGTTTTGCTGATGCTGAGGGTTGAACTCAGGGCTTTACATAGACCAGGCAAGTGTTTTACTACTGAGCTTACACCCCCACTTCTACAGCAAACATCCACACAAAGAATATCTATTGACTGCCCAAAGCATGCACTACGGCTTAGATATGGTGCAAGTGTGACCCCTCCAAAGGTTCAGGTGCTGTAAGATTTGTCCCTGAACTGGTAATATTCAGAGGTGGTAGAACCTTTAAGAGGTGGGGTCTAATGGAAGATAGTTAGGTCACTGGGTATACTACCCTCAAAGAATTAGTATAATCCTTGCAGGACTCCAGATAGTTCCCATGACAACCCTGTGTTGTAAAAAGAACTTTGGCTCCTGAATCTCTCTGGATTCCTCTTTTACTGTGTGATCTCATCTTCATGTGCTGCTCACAACTCTCTAGGGCTCTCACCACTGTGACACTATTTGCCAGAAAGTCCTCACCAGAGATGAGAAGATAATGGCAACATGATCTTGTATCTTCAGAACTGTGAGCTTAATAAATACCTTTTTTAAATAAAGTACCATATCTCAGGCGGTTTGTTATAGCAACAGGAAATGAACAAAGCATGTTTATCAGCTATTACATCTATGATTGTGGATATATATACCTTCCATAATATTTTAAACTATTGTTTAGGAATCAGGGCTATATTACTTGTAATATGGAGGGAAACAATTTTATTCTACTTTTGTGCCCCTTTTGCTCAAGCAATTTCAAGACCACACTGTATTTTCAGGTTAACTTTGGCTATGTTGTAAAATATAGGTAGATTGTATATGGACAGTTTTGCAGCAGGAATTCATGTCTGGCCAACTCTCAGAACAGTCTTTGTTTATTTGACTTAAATTGTTTTTTTCTTTTTCTCTTACTTTTAATGAGTCTATAAATATATTAAAATGGCTGTTTTATTCTTTTAATGCTTCTATGTGCAATCTTGGCTGGAATTAGTAGTTTAGAACATTTTAAAAATATGAACATTTGCACACTGTTGGTGGGACTGCAAATTAGTACTACCACTATGGAGATCAGTATGGAGGTTCTTGAAAAGGCTAGGAATGGAACCACCATATGATCATCTTTGGAAAGATACCACTCCTTGGTATCTTTCCAAAAGAATTAATGTCAGAACACTATAGTGTTACATGCATACCTATGTTTATAGCAGCACATTTCACAATAGCCAAATTATGTAACCAACCTAGGTATTCATCAACAGATAACTAGATAATGAAAATATGATATATACACCCAATGGAATTTTACTAAGCCATAAAGAAGAACAAAATTATGTCCTTTGCAGGAAAATGGATGGAACTAGAGAATAGTATGCTAATTGAGATCAGCCAGTCTTAGGAAGTCAAGGGTCATATGTTTTCATTTATATGTGGAAGCTAGAGAGAAAATAGAAAACATAAGGGATTTCTGAAATAATTTCATGTCATTTTGTAATTTTTCCAATGAGTAATTTATTTTTATTTACTTCTATTTTTCACAATTTGTAATCTTCAATTCAACTTTCCATAGTATATTTGAATATTTATGTTTATTGTCTAAGTGTTTATGTCAAATCTATTAACCTTTCACATTGTACTTTCAGCCTTTAATTATTCACATAAAAAAAGCTTTCCCACTATGCCAAAAAAATAGGCAATATAAACTCCTAGACTGTCATCAAAAGCTCCTCATCCTTACAAGTTCTCCTTAACAACAATCTTACTCTACACCGCAAGACAAAATAACTTAAGTATCTTGATTTTCTCCATCCTCATGTTTGTTTTCCCAAACTCAAGTCTTTCTTCAAATGCTGGCTATTCCTTTCTTGGAGCACTTAAAAAGTATATTTTCTATGAAAGCCGAGAATCTGCGTTGGCTGGTACCATGAACACTCATAGATCTCATTACAGAATAACTACTCATCAAAATTGTTTTGACCAGCACCAAGTCCCTCCTTGTACAAATATTGTTCTTGCTCAGGTGGATGTCTTATCTTTAGACCCCACAATGCCAGGTGCTTAGTAACTATGCAGTAAATGCCAATAACTACTGTTTCCTGCCCTAAAGGTGTATAAATGCATGGAGAATTCGGTCCTATCTTATTTATTGTGTGCACTGTACAATATTTATTCAGCAAGTGAATTCAGCCTAAGAATTCTCTTCAGGCATGCTGCTCCAATCCAAGCCTAAAGTTTTATTTCCTGTATATTTAATTAGGAGTTATATTTCCAGAAGTACTTTGGAAACAAGTGGCAGGTATTCCAAAATTCCTATCCAAACATGACCAATTTGAAATACATTTGAAAAGAAAATAAAGAAGCCCTCCTCCCCTCAAAAAGAGCTCCTCTATACTGAAGAACTTAATGTTCCTACCAGATAACTTAAAAATGTGCTGAATCCAAGGAAAGAATTTATGTGTGGCCATCTGAACTTCAAGAAATAATTGCTCCACTAAGATTTATCTTCCCAACAATTGGGTTAATAGAAGGCTGCACTTTGGTATACTTAAAAAAAAAATTTAAAACCACTTAGGCACAAAACCCTCTTATTTGACAAGACACTTGCCCTCACATATAATTTGTCACATCCAAGTCTGCACAAAGGCACTACTGGTAATCATTTAAATCAAACTTCTTCTTTTGGAAATTGACAAGATGGGCCATGTTCCCCCAGTTAGGTGTTGCTGAGAGAATAAGTATCTTCCGGGGGCGGGGAGAAATTGCAAAACACTATATTGGTAATTCTTCTCTGCAAGAGAAGAAAACAATTCAGAAACATAGAGTCCAAGGATTTCCATTTAAGATGATGTTTGTCCCTTTGCTACTCCATAGCATCTGTTTCAGGAACAGAAAGCACTTCGTCAGTGGGTAGAATGAGTCATTTTGGTTTTAGATTAGCTGCTGCCCCCAAATCTATCTTGATGGGTTTGTGTTAAATGACAAGGTTGTGAAATGAAATACAAATTAGGCTTAAGTAGGATAGATTGCATTACAAATGCACTTGACTGCGCAGGGAAGTTCAAACAAAGTTCAGGGAGTTCATGACACTGGAAGCAAGGGGCTGGGCACCGTGTCATGTCTGCTGCGGGTGGGGCCTCACTGAGACACATCTTCTGGCTCTCAAACAAAGAAGCTGTAATGTGAATATATACAAACATGGACTTTCCAGCAGTGACTGACATCCTGCTTGCCGGATGCCCTTAATTTAAATCACCTGAGGATAATTCTAGCAATTGCTGTTCTGACCAGCGTGCTCACTGTTGGTTCACACTAAATGTATGTTGACTGATTTCCTAAACTCAGTATTTACCTACACTATGAATAGATGCTTCTGATTTTAAAATGCAATGCTTTTAAAAGTTATACGCTTCAGAACAATAAGATAAATTAAATTGAATGGCATCAAAGTAGATATTTTTATCTTTGCTAACTACCATGCACTTGCAGCATGATTTGCATAATTAAAAAAACCTTAGAGCCATTTTGCCTATCCTACTAAGAAAATTATTTCATTTTCATGTTAAAAATGCATAAATTTGGGCTGGGGGTGTAGCTTCGTGGTAGAGCACTTGGCTAGTATTCATGAAGCCCTGGGTTCAATTCCCAGTATTGCCAAAAAAAGCATAAATATGAAATATGACTTTCTTTCCAGCTTCATGAGTTATCACTGAAATCTGCTAACACAACTGTTTTCTCGTGATACAGCACATATACCAGGAATTGTTCAGATACTTTACATTTCTTATTTAATTTAATTTTGTCAATACTGTTATGTTGGAGTTAGTATTATTACCTTCATTGCCATTCTTCAGATAACAAAACTGAGGCACAAAGAAACTTAGATATTAGCAAGAGAGACCAGACTGGCATTAACAAAATGAGGATTTAAAAACAGGCAGTTTGGCTACATAGATGGCATCTAAAACCACATCACTGTGATGTCTTACCATTTCATGCTTAGTAAAAGAAAGAGAATTACCAAGGACACATGGTTAGAATATAAATAATTTAATTTGTTAGAACTGCTAATAGAAATAGCATTTCATAGTAGCCGGGCGTGGTGGCGCACGCTTGTAATCCCAGTACTTTGGGAGGCGGAGACCGGAGGATCCGGGTTCACGGCCAGCCTCAGCTCGCGCATGCGCGTGCGCGCGTGCACGCGAGTGTTGTCTCTCTCTCTCTCTCTCTCTCTCTCTCTCCCTGTCTCTCTCTCTCTCTCTCTACTTAGTGAGTCCCTCCGCAACTTCGTGAGACCCGGTCTCAAAATAAAGTATAAAAAATAGGGCCGGGGGCGTAGCGCAGAGGTAGAATGCCCCTGCGTTCAATCCCCGGTACCGCAAAAAAAAAAAGAAAAAGAAATAGCATTTCATTTTGAAGTGATGAAAATGGTCAAAATTGATTATGGAGATAGATGTGCAGCTCTGTGAATACATAAATGTTAATTTACATTATATTTTTAACACATGTACTGACTATTTTAATTAATTTCTCGTTATTGAAGGTTTGTTAGATCAGGGAAGAATAATTGATGTCATGGAACTTAATTTTGCTATATTTAAATAAAAATTAAAATCCATGCCTCCATTTTTTTTGACCTGATAGTTATACACAGTTGATTGTGACTTGTGACTTGTCACACATATACACATGTGAAACCTATGTGTATGTATCCTTTGTATTCAGGAATCTTGTAATTATTCAGAAAAAAATCCTAATTTCTTTCATTTTTAAAAAATTGTTTATAATTGAAAATACAATAAATATTTTTCCTTCAGCCTTTTAAAAAACTGTTTTCAGTTTGAACTATGGAAAAGTAGAGAAGTCAATTTGGGGTGGGTCACTTTTTGAAAACACGTATCTTTTAAAATAAATTGGATTTCGGCTGCTGTGGTCCTTGCCTGCAAATTGACAGGGAAAGCTACCTTATCAAACCAAAGCATTCCGTACTTGATTTGTGATACTAGCACTGAACATCTAATTTTCTTAGTTAATGTGCAGATGTTAAACAAAATTTCTGATGCCCTAGCGAAAGATCTAGAGGACAGTTTAATCTCACTATATTTAAGATGACTTATAGAGTGTTGATTTTTGTTATGTTTTATTTTATTTGAAAATATATTTTGTGATAGGGATTGTGAGAGGGGATAAACTAAATGTAATTGTATAACATTTAATTTACATTTACAGTATGTTATGTTCTTTCAGACATATAATGAAAGGATTTTATTGATCCTTATGTTGTAAGCCACATGTAAAAATATACATTCTGACTTTAATCATAACCAGATTTATTCTCCTCTATGTTTGTTTTCTTTTAGCCTGTATCAGCAAAGTTATTTAAATAAAACTTGACTTTGTAAAAGTGTATGCTTTACTTGAAATAGCTAATTATAAACCTGTTTGGAGGTTTTATGATAATTCTTTTAAAAAGTAATTTTTTTAGGTAAAAATTCAAACATTTCCTCTTAAGGTGTCTCATGTTTGATTTGATATGTTTGAATTACACATATTCAATCTATTTGAGGCTCTTCCTATTTAAGAAGAGGCATGGCAGTTAACTTCCTCTCTCGGTGGCTTTCCAAGAATAAATTAAAATGTGTAAAATGATTTGAGATTCATGGTGAAAGGATGCTTTAGAGTGTTAATCCCCCATGAATTCTGCCTCCAGGATCCTGCTTAAATGAGCAGGAAACTTCTGGAATTGAACAAGCATTGTGGGTGGCCAGGCTATGGTTAAAGGAAGAGAGGGGAGATTTCAATTAAAGATGTGAGTTAACGTACATAAATGCTATTATTTGTGTGTACATTTGTGTGAGTATAGGCCTGCTGGATAGAGCAGGCAGGCTAAGGGAGGCTAAAAAATAAATTCTCCCATGTGTCAGAGAAAATGTTCTGGGGTAAGATGGATATTTTTTTCAGGAAATTATTTTGTAACCCTTTTCATATTTCAGTGGTTCAAAATACCATTGAATTTGGCTATAATCAGAATTTTGGAGACATATTGATAAACTGAAGGGCAGCATTATGTTTTAGTTTACGGCTGAAATTTTAGAGTTTAAATTGTTTTTCCATCTCTCTCTCCATGTTCTGGGGTGGGGAAGGAATATAACATACATTATTTCCTGTGCATTACAATGGGAAAAAATGTACACATTTTATGGGCATGCAGTACAAATACTGTTGCCCTTAAAAGCAGAATTAGAAATCCTATCTCTGATGATTATTGCAGAAATTAATTTATGAATCATTTTCCAGATTTCCCTACTTTTATTTCCAATAATTTCCCCACTTTCATTTCCAATAATATCATAATATTTCCATACTGGAGAATTCTGGCTAAAGTTGTTTTGAAATTGGCTAAGGCCTAGTCACACCCTGACATAAATTCCTTAAATAACAAAATCATCATTCAGGAAAAGCCTCTAAGATCCATTCACTCAAGGATGGTTTGCAACTAGCTTTTCAAAAATGTTCAGGTACAGAAGGCAGCTCTTCTGGCCAATGACCTGTTGACTTCAAAAGTTCAAAATCCCCAGTGCAGAACTTGATAACTACTCAGAAAAGACCTGTGAAAAAGCAGGGCAGCCTTGTACTCCTGAGCAAAAGAAGATAAAATTCCCCCTTCTCACCATCCATTCAACAAGAAGCTCTTTCTCCCCTCTTTCCTAGAAATCCCCCCTCTACCAACAAAATTGTGGAGGCAAAGCTGGGCTTACTGCTCCTGGCCTCCTTACCTGTTGATCCCCAATAAAGCTTTTTCATTTTGCAAAAACCTGGCTCCACAGTGTTGGCTTCAATGCACACAAGGCTTGACATCAATCTATTAATTTCTTCTTCAACCATCATACATAACAATACACACCCCTAGAATTGAATCGATATTGTTAGTGTTATAATTTGTTAATAAAATGAGATGGACTTTTTTAATTTCCAAAAAAATCAGTTACTTAAACATTTCCATGTTGAATTTAAAACTATGACAAATATGATCATACATGTGGACTAATTTCATATCAAATATTAACTATATTTTTGAAGCGGGGCTAGGTGGTGGGGGGTTGGGGTAAGTAGAGAACATTCTGGAAGTCTATGAAAAATGAAGAGATGGGTGATCTTATCATTCACTATTTAATACAACTATAATTTACATGAGGGGGTTTGTTTCTTTAAAGTGCTTGAGATTTAGTGCCCTGGTGGATTATCAAAGCCTTGTGGAACAATTGGAATTAGGCACTTAATCCTTCAACTTGTCCATGTCCAGGGAAATAAGAATGGACTAAGCAACCAAAGGTGCCTGAGGTTTCAGTGATGTACTCTTGTTTTGTAGAACACACCTCATTCTTTGGGCTTGGTATGTTTCCACCATTTCTCATGAATAATGAAGCTGGTCCCCACTGTTGCTTTAGGGGCAGGACTGTATCCCATCACTATGCTAGGGAATTGCCTGGTCCTCTAGCAGACATCGCCGCTGATGTAATTAATGAGGATTTCATTCAACCAAAACCCCCAGAGGGAGTCTGTTTATAAATGAAAAGGACAATGTAGTAATTTTTCTTTTCAGGCTGCCACTGACTCTTTTGATGTGCTTAGCATACTATGTACTTTTTCTACTATTTAGTAAGCAGCAACCAGCAGTCAAGCTTTTTCGTGTCAATGTTGCACCCAAGAGTTCCTGGGAAGGGACTTGGATGTGGAAGGTCCCCTTCTGTGTCCTGGCAGAGGCTCTGCCAGTGTGATCATGTGGTCATGCTTTTGTAAAATTGGATAGGTCAGATAGTGTTCCATTCAGCATTCTTGAAGCTATAATCTAAAACAATGACCATGTAACTTAGAGGAAAGAAGATTTATTTTTCTTATGGTTTCACGTTCAGTCCATGTGAGGCCGGGGTTCATGGATCTCAGGGCATGGCGAAGAAAGGGAGCAAATGGGCTGTGCTCATATCATGGAGGCTGAAAGCAAAAGAGAGATGAGGGGGAGGAGGAACCATATATACAATCCACAAGGCCATACCCCCAGGGACCACCTCTTCCAGCCACACCCTAATGGCCTATGGGGTGCCACCCAGGCAAAACCATTACCATAGATTTATCCATTGTTAGAACTACGACCCTCATGACTTCACTATATCAACCCTGAATATTAATAAATGAGCTCTTTAGGGGACATTTTACATCTAACTATAGCAGATAGTTTCATCATGATTGCTCAAGAACTCATCCTCCAACACTTCAACTTCCACTTGGCCACCTGTTGTGGTCTGGATGTGGGGTGTCCCTGGAAGAGCTCATGTATTGATGTGGGGATGTTTGGAAGTCAAATGACTGAATTTATGAGGGTTCTGGTCTTGTTAGTGGATAAATTCAAAGGATTAATGGGTTTATTGGGTGGAAAAGTAGGTAGACAGGGTATGACAGGAGGAAGTGGGTCACTGGGGGTGTGGCATTGGGGACTCTCTCTCTATATATCATGGACCCCCTACTCACTCTGTCTTGGCTCAGAAGCCCTGAGCTCCACAGACTTCACCAGGCCTAACATGGATTGAAATCCCCAGAACTGTGAGTAAATCAAATTTCCTTCCTCTAAGTTGTGGTTGTCAGGTATTTGGGGGTCACAGCAGTAAGAACGCCAATGGAAACTCCAACCTTTCCCTGATGCCAGGTAGCATTTCAGTAATGAATTTAGGATTTGGCAAAGGGCAGGGTGAGTTGAATATGAATTTAATCTCCATGTTCGGGGGTGTTATCTATCTGATCCATAATAACTTTCATGTATGGCTACTGCCTGCCAGGTCTATGTTGACTCATGCCTGTCATGATGCAAAGGAATGTGTTCATAGTGCCTGGTGCTACAAGCACAAACCAAAAGGGATAGATACATATATTTGAAATACATGGAAATAGATGTTACCCTGTGGAAAATTTTTCAATGATCTGATGTATATAATTTCAGTGGATATTTTGGTTCTCAATGATATCAAATCAAAATGGAAATTCTCTCCTATAAAGAGCATATTAAAATTGTTGGCAATATAAGTAATAATATAGTACATGCCAACTTTGTTTAGTAACAGGAATGGCAAATTTGTAAAAGTTTAATATACTTTCTTTAGTGGAAAGAGGTTTGGGAACACGTCACTACAACTGGGAATAAATGATGTATCTCTTATTCGGACCTCTTATTTTGTGTCCCTTCTTTCATTACTCTAGTCTTATAAAAAATTGGAAAATTTTTCAGAGAAAGTAAATGTGATATGAAATGCTAGTCATAATTGTATGAGTAGCAAAATTGATAGACATTGTATTCCAATATTGAGAGGAGATTATAACCAAACATTTTTATATTGCACCAAAAGCAGTAATTTGTTATGAGAAAGAGATGAGTTTCACATAAAAGGAATAAATGGGGTTTTGATTGTTGTTTATCTACTTAAAAAGAGGAAATTATTCCATGAAGTATGAAGCTAGAGACATGTCTATATAATAAATAAAAATAAAAATTTCAATCATGCCATATGAAAAACTGAATTATCTACTCTCACTACAGATAGAATATTAAATTATTATCATAACATGAGATTATGAAATAAGCATATAGCCAAAATGTATACAAAATAAATATTAAGAGAGGTATACCAGAAAAAATATTAATAAAAATACCCAATAATTATTTGGATTTCTGATCTTTGTGGTATGTGTTAGCTTTTAAAAAGTTATAAGTTGTGATGTATTTTCTCAATCGTTAGTAGGTTTTATGTGTGTTCTAGATTATCTGTGTGCGTCCTACCTAATTTTGTATTTATAACATACTCCTTTTTGAGAAATGGGACTTCAACACTATTTAAGTTTCAGGTTTCTCTAAACTTCAACTTGTACCTGCCGTGGAATCATGTACATTTCTTTGAGTATAAGTAACACAAATTAGGTGTGTTTAAGAAAAGAGACATATATATTATAACAGAATTAAATGAAAAATACAATGACTAAGATCAAAGAAAGAGAAATGAGGATCGTGGGCAGAGTGAGTTCTAAGAGTACATCTCAGGAACAGCTCTGCAGGAGTTCACCAATGCTTGGCAGGTCCTCTGTTTTCATAACTACATCCTTATTTCAAATTCCAATGAACAAGAGGAAGAGTCTAAGGGAAATAGTATCCTATAGGTGGAGTCACTTGTGTGACAACTACTGAAATAGATCCAGAGCCAAGTACTAGGAAGATGTGCAAGGCAGACAGAAATAGATTCTGTCACAACCAGATAGTATACTTAACACATGGACAAGAGTAGAGAGAGCACAGGACAGCTCTATGCCTCTAAGAGCTTGTGCTTTGGTGTAAGAGATTGCTATATAAGTGAATAATGTGGAAACTATCTTAAGGACTAACAGCTGTGACCAGAGAAATTCAGAAGCACACAATAGGTAAAAAAGCACAAACTGGGCTTTCTTGGATGAAGAAGTAAGTAAACTGAGCCTTGATTCCAGGTCTAGTTTTACTTTTCTTGAAGTAAGAAAATGAAAATCAAATTTTAAGATATGATTTTGGAAGAAAAAAAGGTTATCAAATAATTTAATTGCATTCAGTAAAACATACGCTTTAGCCACAGGCAAAGTGTATCCTAGAGAAGCAAAATATAAAGGAAATATAACTAGCTGGTGGCAAAACTTTACTGGAACCCAGGTCTTCTGAATCTTAGACCAATACTCTGTTCATCATTTTATACAACAGATGAAAGAAATTCAGAGAACTTGCCAAACATCAAAGTGAATTAAACAGGAATTTATAGACAGTCTCAAGAAAAGCAGGTAAAAAGATCTGGTACTTATAATTTTAATTGAGGAAACATGACTAAAGATATGTGTACAAAAACTTCTAAATCAAAACATGGTAAGTACAGGTTACAGAGAGTGTGTTGTTGAGGAAAGAAATGGGCATTTGATAATAGGAAGTCATAAACCAGACTCCATGGAATATTTTTTAAGCTAATTGACAACATGTTCAACTGTGAGAACAGTGACATATGTCAAATATCATTTAACAGACTTTAAATCTGCACTTAATAGCAAATGCATAACCCACTTAGACACAGATTTCTGCCTTTGATTTCTTAAGAACATATAGACAAGTGTGCTTTATAACATATATTAAGATTCATGACTTACAACATCCACAAGGATGATATTACTCAAAACTTCAGCCAGTGGATAATAGAAATTCCAGGTCTGTAAGCACAAGAATAATACTAAGTATCAGGAAAAAAGATCAAGGTAGAAAAAAAGTAGGAAGGACATGGAAAGGCCCAGCACTCAAATCCATTCCTACTGTGCTGGATAAATTGTTGATAATCACATTTCTCTCCTCCTCCTCCTCCTTTTTCTTCTTACAGTCCATGCAGAGTTTTCTCCCTGAGAGCCTGGGAACTTTGCTCACTGTCACCTCAATGAATCTATTTTTCACTATTTTATCATTCAATGGAAGCATCTTCCTTGGTTCATACCTGTGAGGGTCCATTGTCTGAGTTTATTACAGGTAGGATCCTAGTTGGATTTTAGAAGTGAAATAAGTGACTAAAGAGGTACAGAACACAGTGATAAGACTCTGTGCTTTTGTTCCAGACAGAAATGAGTCTGAATCTTCCTTCCATCTCTTGATGACCTCATTGTCTTGAACCAATAACTAGGAAAATGAAAGCTCAAGGTCTTCCTTTGTAATGTGGAAGTAATAATGACACCATCTCATTGCATTGTTGAGAGGATTAAATTAAATAATGAAAAGGAAGAGCTCCTGGTAGGTATTATCATCAGCATCTTGGTCATTGTAATGGTTAACATCACTAGTAACAGCAATTTTCAGACAAATTTCTATCTGTTTAGAAACATCGATGCTATCTCTACCTTTTTGCAACGATTCATTTTATTTTGTTTCAGGCTTATTTTCAGGGAAATTTCTATAGTACTTTTTTTTAGATTTTATTTTTTTATATTCATTTATTGGTGCATTGTAATTATACATTTGATAAGTGTCAGGTTAGGAGAATCATACATGCACACATCGCTCATTTAGCCCTCCCTCAAATCCCACCCTATTCCCTCTCTGTTCCCTCCCTTTAGTGCTCTGCATAGTGATTGAGTCTTATAAGTTTGTATATATACATCATGCGCTTTAGTGTGTTTCCCTCCACCCTCCTCCCAATTCCCTCAGTTAGGTCACCTTCTTTGATCATCTAAAGTTTTCTTCTTCTTTGTCTGAAGTCCCTTCTAAGTCTCCTTCTATAGTACTTTTTTATGTTGAGCTTTTTATTTGAATTTTTAATGTAAAGCAAAGAGAGAGGAGGGCAGAGATGAGAGAATATTTGTTTGGTAATAGAGTCAAAGAGTGTGTCTATCAGGAATAGGTATAGTATATTAACCATTGCATTTGAACTTGTTGTACTCATTTTTACTTCTTCCAGAATATCCCTTTGTTTCCTAGCAGAGGGCTAAGAAGTTCAAGCCTGCCAGTTTTAATCTGAGTGGAATACTTGACAACATCACCTGACGTGAGGGGGAGGCAGAGGTGAATGGAGGGGCTCAGGTAAATAGAATATGTTTTGGAATAGCTCTTCTGGCAAACTGCATAGACATCCAACCGTGAGCGAATAAAATGGTTACATAGAAGCCTGGAGAAGAAAGAGAAGACATTTTCAATGGACCCACTTAACCCAGTTACATGACTTTCTCCAAAATAGCTCAGTGATTCTCAGAAAAACAGAACATCCGTGCTTAAAGAGATGCTAACAGGTGGAGATTGGAGAGAACCCAGCATCAGATTGGCTTTACATGTGCTCTGTGAACACTGAATCACTTGCCCGGTACCTACACTGTTTGTTTCATTTTATGTAATGTTTTTCTGTGTTGTGTGCAGTGTAATATGGCTTTGGTTACGCGTATTGTACTGTTTTCTTATCCTGAAAATGATATTGTTGATAAGCATTTAGAAATAAAAATGGGAAAAATTATACCACCTTAACTCAATTTACCCCCAAATAAGAAAGTAATACTTTGAGATTTGTGTAGGTATCCATTTTATGAATGAAGAGGCAGAAAGAAAATAGTTTATGCTTGTGATATATATGGGATAATATAATATAAATTAGCTTATTTTCTGGTATTTAAAATATAATATACTACAATTTTTTCTATACTTTTAATCATCTTCTATGATTTGAAAGTTCTACACTGAGTTATATTTTAGCTATTGGAATGTGGTTTAACCAATATCAAAATGTTAATTTACAAATTTTATTCTAGTTTTTACTATTGCATAGAAATTTCATCAAATACATTATAGTTAGTACTTGGAGTCATTCTGATTATTAATTAAGTACATATT